>JAJJMA010280183.1:0-34782 GCA_023529015.1 Papaver nudicaule | reverse complement strand
CTAGTGTAGTCATATCAATCTAACTTTGGGCCCGTGGATATATGCAGTGGTAGTGTCTCCTCTTTTGGTTTAGCAACTGAAGGGTAGAACCTCCAGGGAAAATAGTAAATGTCCCTGAACTAAGGCCAAAGGACAATAGCGGTGACTTTTGACCATGCGAGACAGCACCTACAGAGACTGCTTTGTAGGCCTCTTTATAGGGCATGACTTTTTTTATCTGGCACTTTTTTAATATGAGTTGTTATTTTTTGAAAATATCTTCAATGCGTCCTGTTTCGGTAAATCACTCTTTATAAATATTAGAACCGCAAAGTTAGCTATTTTTTAAGGGCTAGTGATTCACCCATGATACTATAAACTGTCGTTTAGACTCTTTAATGTTTCACATTCCTGACCGGTGAACAAACTTACCTAACTGTATACTTCAATCCCAAACAGGTAACCAAAATATGTTATGTAAGGATGAAATCGTAGTTCAGTGAGGTCAATCTACTCCCATGTAAGTTATTTGCTCTGGTCATGTCTAACAATATACGATGTTGGTCATGCAGGTTACCTCGAATATTTTACTTCAGTCTTACCAAGTGAAACCAGTGAATGGAGGCGGAAAATTGGTGGAGGAAAACAGCGGAACCACCAAATTTGTTTGTACCATCATGATGTAATGCTATACAAAAACTTAATTAAGGTACTGCGACAAGTAAACCATAGATGTGTAAATGGTTGTGAGTTGTGTTTTTGTTTGAGACCTATATTTTTCTTAGATTATGGAGAAGATAAAATAAAACCTGCCTAACACACACATAATCTAAAAAATTGCGCAAGTTCTTAGAATGGCTATATGGATTCCTAAAACTAACAGGATTGGCTATATGAATTCCTAACCAAACGAATTCAATGGCTAGTCCAGCGGTTGAATGCACGTCACAACTCCTGAAAAAGTTATAATCCTGAGCGAGTTCTATGGTTTTTGGATTGCAAGTAAGAAGGGCTAGCTTTTTCGTATTATGTTTCCGGGTCAGCCAACAAGTTGGATTGAAAGCTGACAACGGAATGGGAATTTTAATCCGATGTTGCATTCATTTAATCTGATGTCGTGCTTGTGGCGGAATCCCCTTTTCAGCCTCTCAATCTCAGCTGCATCGGAGATGCGGCACCTAAACGAAAAAAGGTCCACACCCAGAAGTGTACAACGAGTTATCTTCTCATTCTCCATTTTTGTTACATATTATATAGCATTAAATTTTAAAAGCACAATAACATTTGTCCTTCCATATATATCAATGTTTAACAATTTTTGTTCTGCGCTTTTTTGTCCATTAACTCCAACACTTAAACTACAAAAATAGTATGAATTTTAATTTTTCCACCGTTGGTACATAACTTACACCAGCCATGAAGGTGGCGTTTTAATCAAAAGGGACGGCCGCCGGAACACTAGTTTCAATTTAATATAACATTAGTCTAATGTGTCATACTGCCTGTTTGCCACCGGGAGTAGTACTGAGGTCATTGAACCAGTCCCGTGGGAACAAAACAAAACCGAAATTAGCCTAAATGTTACTGCTTTTCATTAACTTAAAAACAAACATTTGTTCCAACAGATTTCGTACATTGACTTAAAAACCATATTCACTAAAAAACACCCACTTCATCCCGGCATTCGGACCACGGCACCCAATTCCGACGATGTTCATTTTGCTCCAACCCAATTAACCTTACAAGGTTCTTTTAAATTGAACAATTATCTGATCCCACTGTTGTTTATCAGTGTTCGCTGGAGTTGAAGGCGAACCAGTATCTTTCCCGGTTTTTTTCTTGTGTGGACATTGGTCGGACCAGTGATCATCTTCTCCACATGTGTAACAGCTCTGAATAGTATACTGCCTGGGGGAATTAAAACCTGTGGAAGAACCAACCTTACCGTGTTGAATAGCAGAATCTAACCACTCGAAGTCTCCGCAAATTTGGCACTTCAGGAACAATCTGTCTGGGTTTTTATTGGTGTGCGATTCCAGGATTTTTCGAAAACCAACACATTTTGCTTTGGGACAGGCCGAGTAGATATATGGACATAGGGCACATCGGTGAGTTTCGGATTGACAGATACCACACTTGATTATGGAAGAGCACTGCGATCACACATAATAGATTTAATTAGTTTTAACAACCTTAAAAAGAACAAACAAATGGGTCTTAGGAGTAGGAGGAAACTAGCAATACCTTGGAGCATTCCATGCTTGTGTGATTAGTTTGTCAATTTGGAAAAAAACCTCTTAACCGGGCCTGTATTTATAGGTTCTGATGGGGTGGGTTGTTTTAAAATTGTGGATGTTCAATATATATTTCAATTATGGACTCTAGCCTACTCTATTCAGTTTTAAATCCTGATTTTTAAGTTAAGATTAAGTTTAACCTAATTATTTCTACTAATTACTATTATTAGTGCAAATCAAAACTTTATGCTCTAATCAGTCAAAGGGTAGATTATCATTTAAAAAAAGATTTTTTAATAAGGGATACCCAGATTCAGCCTCTACAATTCAGGTAGTCAAAGATAAGCAATATTTGCAAAGGAAACAGTGTTGCCAGTATGACAAATAAAACTTATTAGTCATATAAGTTAAATGCACAATATTTTTATTACAACAATACTTTGGCCCTGCTTTCGATATAATTAAAGCAGAAGTGACAAATGCATGACTATTTTTATTACACCCTTTCGATATTGTAAGGGGTCTTTCATATCTAAAGATAAGCGCCCATGTAGCCTTGCAGGATTCCCTAGGGTTCAGAGGGTGATTTGACCCAACATCCCAACACCCAATGTCTTATAAAGTGCTGCAGAAGGTAGTATTAATTTAATTGTGCATTATAACGATATGACGTGTTAATAGTGTTATGTCTTCCCTGTAATCAACGCATGAAGAGGGTTACATGTGGCGTTCAATGATCAGTAGACACAGAAATGATACTATAAATATGAGTAACCACCTTAAGCGTTTTCACATCCAAAATCGTAGTACAAACTAAGTTAAAAGACTAACTCCAAAGGCAACCATCCATTAAAGGTTTAATCCAAATCACTCCAATCTCCATCTTAATTCTGGGATTATCTTACGTTTCTTACAAAGGGTGAATCCAGGTGTATTGTACAAAGGAATGGAAAAGGTGTTTGGATCCAAAACAGATGATTAACTTGCTTTCTTTATTCAAGGATGATATCGTTGTTTTGTTTGTTCAATCCACTGGTATGTAAGTTATTCTTTGTCGACATGTCTAACAACCTTCTATCTTGGCCATGCAGGTTACGTTAATTATTTTGCTTCTGTCTTACCAAGTGAAAGGTGGCGTAGAAGTAGGCAGAAAATAATACTAAACCACCAACTTTTGTTATACCATCGTCATTTAATGGTAGACAACATCGCTAAGGTATTGGGATGACTTACATTAGTGTGACATTGTAAAACGTTGTATTTTTGGTTCAGTGTGACAGCAGCCTTACACCCACGTAACTTTTGTAATCCCGCAGGTACAGAGAATGGCTATATGAATTCCTAAAACTAAAAGGATTGGCTATATGAATTCCTAACATAACGAATTCTATGGCTTGTCCCGTGGTTCCATGCACACCCCCAACCCCTTAGAAACCAACCAGCATGCCAACGATCTATGCTCTATCGTTTGCAAGAACGAATGGTTAGGTTTTTCAATGGATTGTTAGGGTTCCAACAAGATACCTGATGTGTCGTCAACGAATCCTGTGAAGCGATGGATGCAGTGTCCCCAAACGCTGATGTATTGTCTACCACAACATTCAAGGGACCAACCCATACTGAAATAGTAGGGGTAAAATGGTATCATTTGAACATGAACAACATCACATCTGTTGGGCTGCATATAAGAGGGTTGTGGTGTTGCATTCAACTAAACAATTTACCTTGCTTAACGTCCTCCGTAGTGGACTTGCAATATATGTACAATGAATTTTCCTCTCATTAGGCCTATCAATTTTATATGTGGGATGAAGTGTATACAAACAATAAAAATGTAGAATTAAATTAGTGTTGCAATTTCATCAAATAATACCAAAGAAAATCCTGCTACATAAATACTGTTCATAGAGAGTAGAAATAGTTCAGTACCTAAAAAAAAAACACTTTCACACTACAGATGCGTAACTCATCTGCCTTTTAACAGTTTTCCATACATGTATCAATAGTGGTACCATTAATGTACTGGGTCGGTCCTTATATAGACTCGTCCGAGTCATCTTCTACCACCACGATGTCTTCCATCTCTTCCTCACTAAAAGTGTCGTCCGAGTCCTCCACAAATGCTTGATTGGAGTGCATCCAGTGAAGATATTCATCTGTGTACGGCCTTCGGTAGTCAACCGGTTGGAGGTATTGGGGGAAAGGCCTACGTGACTTATCAGAGAACAAAGACCTGAGCGTCGCCCGCATTTTTTGGGGAATTCTACAGGTACAACAGTGAATGCACATCGGAAACATTTCTTCTATAACTGGACGATCCTGGTTGAAGCCATACTGCCTGGTAACAAGTGCTGGTATATAGAAGGTGGTTCCATTGAGGGTTGGCAGTAAAACACGGCAGTTGCTCCCATTGTTGGCCCAGAACAAAGGTTGAATATCCCAGTGATTTACCTTCCACAGGATATTGTCAGGGGTAGCAACTTTAAACATGTGCTCGTGAAGTTGGTCATCGGTTATTTCTCGATGGCGATAGCGACTGATAAAAGAGTCAATTTTGTTGATCGAGTCAGAAAAACAGAGCGGGAGCAACTTCAGATGCTCCAATGCCCAAACCTGTGAAGAGGGTGGCCAAATCAGAGTCTTTCGGGGCAGGAAATACAAACAAATTAGAAAATTAAAAGCAAAACTCACGGAAAATAGAACAGGGAATGAGCGTTGAACATCTATGTCCCAGATATCATCAAGACTCTCAAGCAAATGGCCTAACACCACCGGCACAATCGACGCACCCTTTAGACACTGCTCCAGTACCGGAACCACTTGCAAAGAGAAAAGCCCATTCTTTCCGGGTAAAAGGTGGCATCCCGTGAAAGCAAGCAAAAAACCCCTATTCCTGACATCCATCTCAAAACGACCCCAAAGGTTGCGGCATATAAGTTCTACACTCAACTCACCATCCACAACAAGGCCATGTGCGTCCTCTTCACTTATTCCAAGAAATGTTGCAACTGCAGTGATCGTCACTTCTTTGTACGTAGGTACTGCACAGAAGAGGGGCTTCTGAGCGGTGCCAAACAGAGCAAACATTTCTTCAATGGTGGGGCAAAGCTGTATATCATTTATTCGAATAACCCGTCCCGAAGATCTCCACATGCCACCAATCATACCGCTAGCATTCTCAGGCACAGCCACGTCGCACAAATTCACAACATTTTGGAGGCCACACTGGGCAAGCAGTTCCCACTCATCATCATCAGTAGCAAGGTGATCTTTCCACTCCGCTACAACTTGTCTCATTGACATACTGTTGGAAGAACCAATATTTAAAACCAAACAACGTTTGAGTTAGCAGGGTAAATCGTATACCAACGGAATATAAAAAAAAAATAATTGAGGAAAAAAATCCGAGAACAGAAAACAGATACTGCGACTCACACGAATACTTGGGCTTCCTTCCTGTGGAAACGGTGTTTTATATTCTCTGCAAAAACAAAGAGGAAAGGCAAAAGGAGTGAGAGTAAGGGAAGGGATAAGTGAAACTGAAATAGGTATACATAATATTATATAATTTTAAACGGTTTGCATGCACAAGTGGTATAACCCATTACTTGGGCGGTTTTAGGTGGCAGTTACAAAAACTGGGAAAACAGGCAGTTTTAGGTGTTATTGTGTAGGAACTTGAAAAGGCAACTAATGTAACTGCCAATCCCAGACATAACAGATGTATAAACAAGCAATGTGGTTGTGAGAGAACCATATCATCATATCAAGGTGCTACGTTTCAAACATCCCGACGTTTGTCAGGGATGCCGAACTGGGTATAACAGGCAAAGTTAAGAGTGGCAGGATAAAAAATATAAGTCAAATCCATAAAATGTGTTATTAAAAATGTAATGCTGAATTGAACTTAAGAGTGGCAGGATAAAAAATATAAGTCAAATACATAAAATGTGTTATTAAATTGCATTGCTGAATTGATTTGTGCACTCATTGGGTTCATGTAAAATAACCCATGTACATATGGAATCCAATACCCATAATTGTCAGGTTAGGATAACAGGGGGGGAGGGGGTTCAAAACGAAGAAAAGAGAGTATCCATTGGGATTCCATGTGCCGCTCAACAATCGAACAATTAAAAAATACCTAACTGTAACCACATTATTTCCAATACATAGACTGTACTCACAGAATCATTATCGCCTGGGATTATAAACCCGGGGGCATGAGCAGTTGTGAACGTATGACGACCGTCTCTTCTTGCGCACAAACCCAGTCAGAACGGGGGAAGCAGCATCACTGGATTAAAATACAAGGGGGTACCATTAAATGAAAGACTGCTAGCAAAATACTTCACATACATCGGGACATAACTGTTGGTCTCAGTATAACAAAAACAATGTCCAACAGAACATACATGAAATTTTACAAAAAAATCACAACAACCAAGAGAGACTAGGGGCTGCGAGCGACACGGAGAGGAGGCGGTTGGGAACAGCCTAATCTGTTATGACCCCGACCTTTGCAATTGCCACACTGAACGGTCTTTCTGTAAAAAAGAGATGACTGTGACTCAATCCTCTTTTCTCCCTTCGGCCGGCCTGCGGCTCTTTTCCAAGCGGGAGGTATTACCCAATGGCTAGTGGGATCTAGGGGCCACTCGCGGTACGCTTCCAGAGGCTTGAAGGTCAGTTTGTAAGTTCGAATGAAGTTCTCCATGGAATAGAATTCGTAGACATAATCGTCAGTGCAACGGCCCATGAGAGTGATAGCAGAACATGCATGAATACAGGGCAGTACAGCAGTTTGATACTGCCGGCAAGAGCATGTTTTCAAGGTCAAATCAACAGAAAACAGTGCTCCCAGATGTTGTACCTCGTAAAGTTCATGCCCATAAGCAACAGGTACACACTGGTGTGACCGATCTCTGACTTTGGCAACTTTCTTAGCGGCAGCTCGGGTTATACATCTTTGACGGGTTTTGCTCGGCCCTCAACTTTCTGAGCAAAATGTTGCGCGGCCATCTCCCTTGTCTCTTGAACCAGACCGGCAACCGGAAGGGCCCTAGCAGCACGGAGTGCAGCGTTTGTACTCTCACAAGGATTTGTGGTGAAAATACCCCAGCGGGATAAAGGACAATAGAGCTGAGTCCACTTGTGCAACTCCTCCTTCATCTACCAAGCATAAGCCTGGGGACTGGCTTTCTTTATCAATCCCATGTGGTAATCAAAAGTCGACTGCAGAGCTGTCGTTGCGGCAATCCAGAGGGAGGGACGAAGAGAATCATCGGGAAATTTTGAGTGAAAGTTTTCCATAAAATGGCGGACACACCAAACATGGTTCACAGTGGGAAGCTCTTGTTTCATTCCAGCTTTAAGCCCTGTACCTTTATCAGTGATTATAAGGAGTTCACCAAGCCGAGAGTACCCCTCCAACACATACTGCCGCAGTAATTTAAAAAACAAGGCGCAATTTCCGGTGTTCTCGTTTTCCACTATGCAATAAGCTAGCTGGATGATACGATTATCAGCATCTTGACAGCATGCCACAAGCAAAACACCCTTGTATGCACTGCGCAGGTGTGTACCATCTACTATGATGACCGGACGTAGATTCTCCCTGAAGGCTTGGATGGCTGGACCAAAAGCCCAGAAGAAACCCATGAAAATTCTAGTCTGAGAATGTTCATATAGATGGTACACGCAGCCTTGTTTGCGCTTTGCCATTTCAGACCCTAGCCTAGGTAATACACTGAAAGATTCTCTCTGAGTACCATAAACTGCTTCAACTGCCAATCTGCGAGCACGCTGGGCCTTCCACTTTGATACCCATATATTATATTTACTAGAGATAAAAAGTCTTGTCTGTTTACTTGAAAGGTCGGCTTTCTCTAACACAAACCTCTTTAGCTCTTTGGCAATAAACTTGGAAGTAGCACTATTGTGCCCTAATCCATTGTGCCTTTTCTGAACACCGCATGTGTGTTGGTTCATGTACTTGTTAATACGAAACATCCCTCCAACCTCAGATGCTCTCAGTTCCCACCGGCATCCAGAAACTGTTCGTGTCTTGCATTGGATAAGAACTCTCTCGTGGTTTGACACAGGCCTCGCACACTCCCTCAAACACCTTATGTGGATTTCATCTACAACATCTCTGAGGACATCTTTGTTAGGAAAAACCATTCCTACCGCCAGATCAGTAAATCGGGAGGGTGAAAATCCAAACAGACGTTCGGTGCAACCTAAGCATTCCAAATTATCTGTGCAAACAGCCGTCGCAAGACCATCATCGCATTCTATCTCGGGATATTAGTGGCGAGACCGCTTATTACCAGACAAAGTTGTACACTCATTTAATGAGGTGACAGAGCTGGGACAAATCGAGTCTGCAGTAATATTACGGGATGGGAAACGAGGGTGACAAACAAGAGCCCTTGCCGACGGCATAGCGAGATCAACATATGAGGGTGGATTTTCAGCACGAGGATGGACAGGACCCTCTTGCGAAAGGGGATCAATGATGTGGCTGCCCGCCAAATCAACATTATCCTCCCCCTCACTTTCCTCCTCACTGGCAAACACATAACATCTGTAGTAAGTGCGTGGCCTACCAAAGAGATGAAAAGTGAAGGGAACCAATAACAGCAATAGATAAACTCACCTACTGCTGTCCGGCTCCGGAGAAATAAATCCAGGCACCTCATTGCTGAAGTGCTCATCATTGAGTAGTGGCGGCTCACCTTCATATAAGTCCATGTCAACCTCGCCTGTCAGTATGCTGGCGTATGACCTGACAGTAGGACTACCCATCAGTTACCGTTTTACTTCCTCCTAAGGGAACCTTTTGGGTTCCAAAACTACACTAGCCATGAGATATTTACCTAACCCAGTCAGGAAGTTGCTGGAGCGATTCTAATCGGGGTTCTGGGAGGTCATCTAAACCCGCACAATCCAACACATCTGATGAACAATTTATGTCCCCACTAACAACCCTCTCCGTACTCCTACTGCCAGTTCGCATAACACATTATAAACCTAATTTATGTCGAATACTGTTGCCGTTTTCTCTAAATGAAATGTAAATTTTAAAGGGAAATGGGTGGGTACCTTTCGGTTTCCTCGTTATGCTGGTTGGGATAAGTACGATGTAAGGGCAGAAGATCATTGGTTTCCAAAGGAGGCATGGGGGTATACAACTTCTGTTGTGGTACATCACCGTGTGACTTGGACAAAATTCCAACGCCGGTACCATAGGGTTTGCGAGACCTATACAATATTCCATATAAATTCAATCGACCAGAAAACAAACATAAAAATAAAAAAAAGACCAGTATTTTGACACACCCACCTAGCTACCTCCCGCGAAACAACAACGGGTGCAGAAGCGATGTTTCTCCCTTGGCCACCCCAACTGGAGCCGCCTGCGCCGCTGAAACAAACAACATACCATTCCAATTACGAAGGGAGAATGTGCATACAAGGGTTCTTCCCATACACATAACATTATTCAGATGTGTAACTTGTATGGCAAATTCACAGTGAAAGATAAACAACCCTACCTGGGCCTCGAAATATTCCCAGGAAACGTCGGGATATTAGCATTTGACCCTTTGAAAGAACAGTGGCTCAAATCTACAGTCTCGCCTTCAACGGTCACCTCATCAACAAAGAACGAAAACGTAGCGGTAAGCTTGTGCAGTTCAGGGCGAACCAATTCAGCAACATTCTGTGAATTCAAAATATCGACAAAACAAAATGCTCCGGTACTGCTAAGGAACACCTTCGAGTAGATTTTTAAACGCCTATTGGGGTTTAGCCCAAACACCTCATGTATCAACGTTGAGAAATCATCAACGGACATGGATTTACTGACTTTCTGGAAAACATTAGTACTTCCACTGTACTTGGGCTCGCTACTTGAGAAATCGCTTATGGTCCCGCCAGACCACAAAATCACGTAAATTTCGTCGTCCCCCCCACCTACAGGTGTTTCAATACAAGTTGTAACAAACAACTCAAAAAAAAAGGCCAGTAGACGTGACATCACATTACAGGAGCATACAATAAACACAACAACAGGTGCGTAGTGGGGACAATCAAAAGGGATGAACGGGCATTGCCAATTTAAATTTCTACTGCATTACTCATTAAAGCTGATGATATTTTATTCAACATAACAATACAGGTGCTACTGGTAGAAGAGTACAAGAGCATCACTTTCAAATACACAATCTATCTGTAATTTCCTTTACAAATCCGTCACAATCAGTTACATGCAAACACACTCCGGTAAGGGTAACAATCAAAAGAGGTATAACCCCTAACTGTGCCCAATAAACATACATCGCAAAACATGTATAACCCACTTACTGTTCAACCTCAAATTACAGAATATCAATGACCTAGATAAAAATACATTACATTAGGGTTTCTAGATTAGATTGAAACCATTACCATTCTTTAATTCATTAAAGATACAAAAGAATTGGGGTTAATTAGGGTTTATAGGTGGGAATCAGACTGTAAATCAAACTGAGAATTAAACGGATATACCTGTCGAAACATCGGAAATCTCCATGCTATAACAAACAGACAGTATGGTGAAGCAGAGAAGGGAAATTTCTCAGTAACCAGTGAAGTATTTCGGGAGGGAGAGAGGCTGGGGAGGAGCAGGGAAAATTTATGTTAAGTAGAGAAGAGAAGAAGAACCAGTATAGAAGAGAAGAAGATGAGAACCAAAACCGGAAATATGGGTCGGGTAAACATCAAACTATGGTTAGTGGGGTTCCTGTAGCTACGGTTAAGAGGTCGGGTTGAGTTAATTTTTGAATCGGCAACAGTAGACTGGATCGGCCAAAAAATCGGAACAGACATGGACTTCTATTTTCGAAACAGTAGCACACCAAAAGGATTAGCCAGCTACAGTCGAATACTGTTGCCGTTTTCTCCAATATTAATGTACACGTAATAAAAAGATACACATGTCATCAGGATTACCAAAAATACCCCTGCACCAAATAAAATTTCACACAAATCTCGCATACGTGTGGCATAATTCCCTATTCTTCATCTTCTTCTGTCTCATGGAATTTCTAAAAGCTTTCTGTCATTTATATCCATCGGAGTTCCATAAACGGAATCATCCGTCTTCTTTCGACTCCTATTTCATCAATACAAAATATGTTAGTCAATATTTTGCCAATGGTAGAGATTCTGGTAAAGCCCTTGATTATGGGGCGGGAAATGTTAGAAGTATCAGAAATCCAATTCGAGTTCTTGGTCATGAAATTAAAGATGTAAGCGTTTTCAGTTTCTTGTTTGAAGAATGGACTAAGAACTAATTAGCCAATAAATTTGATTTGGAATCTTAGAAATGAATGGATGTGGTCATAAGGCAGTGAACTGTCCGTATGAGTTAGTTAGAGCAAACGCAATGCTAGGACCCAAATGCCATATATGGGTATAGCCCATCGGCAGTGCAAAGGAAACCAAATGACCAAACCTATAAAACTCACTTTTTCGACCCAAATATAAGATAGCATTTGGGTTTGGTATAGGTTTGGCTGGACGTGATTAAATATCACGTACTCATTAAACGCTAATAATATTAACGTTTGGATGATAACGTTGATGGATAGAGCGTGGAGGGAGTAAACGTGATTTACATTCACGTTTTCTAAAGTATACGTGATTTACATTTGGGTTTCAAACCCAAACGTGATTTATAATCACTCTATATTTTCAAACGTGATTATTAATCATGTATGCTTTATGGCTTTTGTTGTTTGAGTTTCAGGGCTGTAGTTTTTGGAAGCAAATGTCATAACCAAAGCCAAATATGGCACTTGGTATTTGGCTTTTGACTCCCACCATTGCGTTTGCTCTTAGAGTTTTGGTTTGTTCCTAACTCGAAATCTAAGCAAAAAAACTCGGATTTTGATTGAAGTGGTTTAAGTTTTGATTGATTGGGGGGTTTGGATAACAAGATTTTTTATAATTCAGGATTAAAAGGGTTTTGATATTTTTTTTTGCATCTGCTCTTGAAGATGCTAACTTGTTTGCAATCATGCTAAGATGTTCATTTTTGTGATTGCTTGTTTTCTTAGTTTTAATTTTGCCCTGTAACTGTTTGGCAAAATGCTTAATTTGGGCATCATCATCACCCAGATGTACCACAAAACAGGGATGTCTCATTTAAGTTCAAGCAAGTAAACAACCAAGGAACATAGCTTGCTGCCATAAATTCTTGTATATCAATGGAGTAGATTGAAGTGGTATATTAAATTTCTGTGGAATTAGGAGATGGGTTCTACTTGGATTTGAAATCAGAGAAGAGAGGAGGGCTACAAAAAGAATGAAGTCTTGTACAGCAGAGTTATCATTTAAAGTTGAAGAAGACTAATCAAAATCTCGAAAATACGAGAACCAAATGAAATTAGTAGTGGTGATAATTAGTGACCCATAATCGATATAAATGGAGTTGCGAACTAGTTGATTTTCCTATTGCAAAATGAAATCATAGTGATTCGATATCATTCTCAATGAAGAAGATGAGGGTATTCTGGGTATTTTCATATTTTTCACGAGCCACGTGTCTGATTTGCCGACATGGATACTATTGCTGAATCGGATAACAGCCACATATGCAGATAACTGACGGAGGGGAGGTATCGCTAATTTCGATCTTTTTGGGGAGGGATCGCTAAATAGCAATCTTTACCGGGGAGGTAACGCAAAATAACCCATCTTTGTTTACCAAACTTTATGCAACGATTAGGTACAAACTTAAAATGTAAACTTACAGGAATTTGTTGTTCAAGGCGTAAAACACTGTCTAATTAGTGCTCTAAGAGCATCTCCAACAGTGGGTGAAGATCTTAATTTTTATTGCCACCTAAGATCTAAGACCCAAATTTTTTAAAAATCAATCTCCAGTAGTAGGGTTATTGAGTTTAGAAGTGATGACATGGCCTAGAAAAGGTGTTAGCCAAAGTCTTAACTAGACTTTCGGGAAGACCTTCAATTTTATTTATTTTCCTTTAATAATTAATCAAATTAAATCAAACGGTTAAGATTTTATCCTACAAGATATCTTAAAGGTTAAAACAACGTTGTTGGAAATAGTTTATTGGGGCTAAGGTTAAGACACTTAAATCCTTCAAAATAAAAGTCTAAATAAGACCTCTACATAAGAATATTTCCACCCACTATTGGAGATGCTCTAATAAGTGTGCCACTGCCAAGTAAGTTTAGGGCGTAGCGCAGTACATTTTACGTAACTGAGAAAGAAATGTGGACCTTATTCAATGATCATTCGTTCTACACTCCACGATCCTACTCAACCCCCTCTTGTTATAGGGAACTGCACATTGTTCGTGAATTTAGCCAAAACATTTTACACTGTACTACCCTGATACCGAAAGCACCATAGGGCAAACATCACAAATTCGGGTCGGATCTGGGTGTCCCGCTTTATGTTTCACTAGAATGGTGAGCACGCGATGCCCATGTGATGATTTTTTTTTTGAAAGATTAGTCTGTATTATTTAGATAGGCAAATGAAGTTACATGTAGATTGAATTGTACAGAAGTGGAAGATCTTATCAGTAACAATGGGAATAGCTGGAACGAAGATTTGCTTTCTCAACACTTTACACGGGTGGAAATCTCTGGCATCAAAAAAATTTACTTGTCGAATGATCTGGGTGAAGATAAACTCTTATGGATATTAAGCAAAAAAGGGGAATTTACTACAAAAAGCTTCCATCAACTTATGGCAGACAGTCGAGGGTCCAGCTCTGTTGATACGAGCAATGGTTTAACTGGAAACGGCTTTGGAAGATTAGAATTATACCTCCAAAAGTCCAAACCTTCATCTGGAGACTTATCCATAACGGAGTTGGGGTTCTGGGGAATATTGGCAGATTCATAAACTCCTTCGACACGAAATGCAGACTATGTGGGGAAAAACCAGAGACCATTGATCATTTATTTCTTCAATGTAATGCAACCCAAAATCTGTTGTTTGCTTCTTCGCTAGGTATAAAGGTGCAGGAGCTTCCAAATGCCACTGTCAAAGACCTCCTTTCTCAATTGTTGAGTGTTAAGGACGAAGGTTTTTCATTTAGTTCTTGTGCCTGCCTTCTCTGGGCATGGTGGAAAGCTAGGAACAGGTTAGTGTTCGAGAAAAAAAGTCGTTTATCCCTGCCGTCATCCAGGAAGCAAATCACACTTTTACAAGACACTACAGAATCATCCACAACGAGCCAGTTGATACTATCTTGAGTGAAAATACCACTGCGGAGAAATGGAGTCCACCTGATGTGAGAGATACAAAAATCAATATTGACGCTGCCTGCAAAAATGGTGTTAGCGCTACTGGTGTGGTTGCAAGGAATACTAGCAGAGCTTTCGAGGGTTGCGCTACAAAGTTTCTTGTTGAAAATAACCCTCTTACTGTAGAGACCTTGGCTTTCCTTCATGACACTCAATTTGCTTTACACAATCGTCATTTAAGGTGTGTTATTGAAGGCGGTGCACAGACTGTGGTGACTGCAATCAAAGACCCTGACAAGTGCCCCCACTGGCAGTTGGGACCTATTTTGGCTGACATCCGTAGCCTGTCTAGATAGTTATCAAGAGTCGAATTCAAGTACGTCAAACGAGAGGGTAATGAAGCTGCTCATTCCCTTGCCAGTTTTTCTTTGACTAACCAAATTTCTAATATTTGGTTAACTTCCCCTCCCCCTTGTATCACAGATGTTTTGGCATCTGAGCTTGTCCCCTAGTTTCCTTTATGTTTGTTGTCCAAAAAAAAAAAAAAAACTTGAATTGTACAAAATAAACATATAAGGACCAAGTAAAACTAACATCCATTTACCGACAGATCCAACTACGTTAACTCTACCCCTTACATCTGCTCTTGATAAATTACAAGGACCCAAAACATATACACCATCTAACGAGCTTCTAACACATGACCAAAGACCAACAACAACCACTGAACCAACAACCGAACCCGTTCTAAAACACCAAAAGAAACACTGGTGCCAAGACCGTAAAGTCTTTAAAGTCGACCACCTAAGAAGGTGGCCCCAAATCTTCAACTGAACCTGATAGTAACCAACCCAATCATAAGTAACACCATGTGCAGAAACTGTCATATGAAATGCAACACAAAGCCAAACCCAATAGCGGTCTTCAGTAATAAGCAGTGTAACCAAGAGAGTGGAAGGCCACTCTCCCTGAACTATCAGAAAGTGGGTGAGTTTCTAATAGTTCTTGTGTCAATTCTTCATTGCATATGCGAGTGTTGGTTTTCATCCAACACTCTCAATCCATTTGAAAGTGCATCAACAGCCACTTCTTCATCAAAAGAGAGATCTTCAACCGTCATTTTGAAGGCAGGTCTGGAACTTTCTGACACTGTTGTGAAAGGCCTCCTTGACCTGAGCTTTCTGGTTCTGCTGTAGGTACCTCAAGACAATTGTGAACTGCTGAAACTGAGGTGTTACCCTGCGCAACCCCTTGCATCTGCTACAACTTTTGATTCTTTGCTAGAGGATGATGCTGCCAATTCAGAAGTAACAACATCCTTAATGAGAGTGCCATTGCTTTGAGTACTTGGCATTCCTCTTCTAGAATAGGTTTTGAGTATCACATTATCAGGCTTGTCAGTTCGGTGGACATAGTTATCTTTTCCATCTGCATTAGAGGGAGCAATTCGGCATGAAGATGGTGGCATTAGATGAGCAGCATCAATAGGCAAAGTGTTAGCTTTTGAACTTCTTTTTTCCGTCTTATGTGTATAACTCACTGCAACATTTGGAACTCCGTTGATGAAGGAAATCTGCAAGGATATGTTAGCATCCTGATGTTTAAGAAATTGACAGATATCCTGAATATATTCCTTCAAGAAGAATCCTGAAAGATTTTCCAATTCTGGTTTAGTGAGATATTATTTTCCGGAACAATGTTAGTCGGGTTCAGAGACAGGCCTAAGAGATCCTGGTTCGGGGTATCCTTATGTGAGTCCAAATTTTGAATAGCGGGTGCCCTAATATTTGAATTGTCTTGTTGCACACTGACTTCTGATAATGGCACCCCCACTAAAACAGAGTTCTCAGAAAAAAGTTTTTCAACTTATTTCTCTTTTTGTTTTCTCAGCCTCTGAAGCAAATTGAGATGATTCATGGTTGCAATGTTCAACACCTCTTTTAATTCACCATCATTGGTTTGGGATGAGGATCGAGATGTAGGAGAAGCACTCCCTGAAGCTTTAGTATTAGTAGAAATCTTAGGAGTGACCGACATCCACTTATAACCTGCCATGTTGCTTGCCAGCATTTTTGGAACTTGTCTAGCAGTTGGCGACTCAGCTCGGGGTTTAAGACATGAATTTGAAGCTATGTCCAGCTCAATTGCTGAAGATGGCAAGGGAAAATCCGGTTAGTCACTAAAAAGGAACTGGTAAAGCTTACCTTTTAGCATGTTGTCATTATTTGATGTTGCATGTTGGAAATTTGTTGGTCATCAATTGCGGGAGGATCCATAGAAGGAGTAGTATTGGTGACATGCAAAGGATTTGCATCAACAATGTCTTCATTTGAAGGTGTAGATAATATCAAATGAAAGGTGTCACGGATAATCTCCCCATGTTGTTGCTGAGTTGATCAAAGGGAAAACCAGGATAGAAAACATGAAGTCTCTCTAAATCCGTAGTGCAGACCATTGCAACATGGTTCAAAAAACCACAGTTGAAGCACACAACTGGCAAATTCAGATAAACATATTGAACCCAATGTTGCTTTTTTTTACTTCCACATTGAATCCCGGCATAACAGGTTTAGTAAGATCAATATGAATTCTTACCTCTGTATCTGTTGCTTCAATAACACCTTTGAGGTTCTCTAGTTTTTTAGAGAATCCGGTAGAAAGTAAACTTGGGTCCAGTAATTTGCTTTACGAAAACAAATTTCCGGGTACTTAACAAAGAACAACCTTTTTATGAGTAGTATCTGAGAGAATAACCTGAAAAACACCTGATTTGTTGGTAGGATGAACCTTGGTGATCTGCATGGGACTTCAAAGTGTAGTAAGTACTTTATGAAGATTCCATGTAGATGTTTTTCCAGTAAAGACTCGTAAGACAGCACAGATATTCTCTTGATTTTGCATGAGAGCACTCATCCTATCTGATAATTCATAAACAACGAAGTTCTTGTAAGTTGGGATGATTCTTTCGCTTTTGGGAATGATTCTTCTTTTTAGAACGGAAGTTGTTATTTGGAGTTGGGTTAAAAGGTGATGAAGTTGGTTTTTTTTCCTTTTCTTTTCTCTTTAGTAGGACATGCTGAGTCCAAAGTTGAGTTAAGCTTGAGAACAAGAAAAAGAGGAATAAAGAATATTAGTAGCGTGAAACATAGAGAAATAATGATGAGATTTTCCTTGGATAGAGAGGCAAATACTTAAAAGTAAAAAACTTAAAACATGTGCAAAAGATAGAGAACATGCAATGAAGCAATTAAAAAACGATGAGTGGAGAATAACAACCAGGATTGGGTAGCAGATATGACATAATCGAGAGAAGTAACATACCTCGAGTATTTTAAGAAGATTTAGCCGCAAAGCTGCAAGCATTGAGGAGCTCAAGTAGGAAGGCGTAAAGTACACACCTAACGAGTAGGAAAAGCAAATCAAAAGATATCTGACATGAATCAAAGAGTAAGGTACAACAGAAAACCAGTAAATGCATGCAAGCCAAGAAGAAACCAAGTAGAGGGACAAACTTAGCGATAGAAGTGAAGGTGGCCAGATATACATGCAGCTAGGTAGCAAGAAAGAAGCTGATTTATGTAGTCTATGTATCGTTCATGATAACATGGTCCAACATTGCATGCAAGAGGATCTACATACTTGGTAAGGAAACTAATCCATGGAAAGTTGGATGATTGAAGAAGCATGCATGAAGAACTGGACGAGCAGATGATAGTGAAAGTTTGAATCGGAAGATAGTGATTCAACTCGTTTATCGCCGATCCTCAGAACTTACGGTCCAACATCTTCTTGTCTAATCTGCCCATGCGATGATGAAAGTGACTGTAAATCCATAATTATTTTGTAAACTATAAAATAGGGGTCAAAATCGAATAATGTACTCCAGTGATAAGCGTAAATACATTATCATAATAGCGCCTTAAATATAATTGAGCTACTCATTTAAATTTTTTGCCCACGGTAATTGAGTTATTCCAAATAAACAGGTAAGGTGTCCCGCAGTTTTTTTAGTAAACGTTCAATTTTTAAAAATAAAATCCTAATCTTTTTAACATTTGCTTGAATTTAGTCCTTTAACTTGCATGTGTTATAGCATAGTTCGGTTGAACCCACTTGCGTAGTTATATCAAGTCAATTGTCAAGTTTAGTCGTCAAAAATCAACCCTTGATTTAGTCTACAATGTAACTGTTGGACTAGGATAGATTAGGTAGGGTCCACAAACTCGATTGGGTACTTAGTTTCTAAAGCAAACTATTTTCCACTTTTTGTTCCAAATCTTTAAAACACTATGGGTTAAACCAATGTACCGAGACTCAGAGAACTATCCTTCATTCCTTTTTAACATGATCAATATATACAACATCATCGACTATTAAATTGATAGAATGGTAGATACGAAATCAAGGAATATACTTACTAACCTTTTGACGAGACGACAATAAATATCAAGTGTGTAATCTCCAGTCTTCAATCTTCAAATGGTCTTCATCTCAACACCTAGTCTGTCCAAGACCGAGAATGGCATTGTAGACTAAGTCAAGGATTGTGTTTTGACGACTAAAGTTGACAACTGACTCAGCATACTTAAAAAGAAGGGGTACCGTAATACAACCAACTTTTCGTTTGGGCTCGTGAGTCTTATGGTAAGATATGGAAGATCTAAAAAATCAACACCCAGATTTGTTAATTGGAGTAGGATCACAAGTGATCAGTCCAACTCAAGAAAAGTCTTGGCAAATCCCCTGGATGGATTTTGGACTTACTCGACGGTTACGAATAACGTACTTCTTGTGTTTGCTTTAATTATATAATCAGAGAAATAATGCGGAAAGTAAAAGCACACAAGACACCAGAGATTTTTTTAACGATAAAACTACGACCTGTAGAAAAACCTCGGGAGCTTGTCCAGATTGAACACCAGACAGTACTAACTGTCTACAAACACTAGCCTACTATAAGACTTCGGTCTGGGATGTAGCAGAGACCAACTCTGGCCCTCCAAGAAAATTGGCTATTGTCGTACTCCTTACATCTCTTGGATCCCGCAAGACCCTACACACTTGATTCCCCTAGCTGACGTCCTTTACAAGCATAAGAGTTGTTTTAACCGTTGTTAAAGGCTTATGTCAACAATACCGGCTTTGCAACCTTAATTACTGACTGTATTTTTCGAATTGTACTCTTTAGTTTAACATACGTAAGTTTACTTCCTTCGGATTGCTCCAGGTCATACGGAAATCTACTTTACAAGCGGGGGCTGCAAGTAAACCGAGTAAACTATATGCCCAACTTGTCTACCTCAGCTGTGAAAAGAATCACTTAAGAAACTGACACAACTGGAGCTAACTAGGTCTTACAACACCGTGTGCAGCCGTACGTTGCTTCCTTCAACCTTGTAAGTAACATATTAGTTCTTGAAAGACCTTATTGCAGAAGAGAAGGACCGTAGAATAGACAAGAACGTGATCAGGTCACCAAGGTTACAGGTTAATCTGATAACAACCACAAAGGTACGTTATCACCTACCTGTGCTTCCCAACTCTCAAGAGAAGTCTTTATAGTCGTTACGTAAATCCACAGAGGAACTGCTACCTAATAGAGGATGACTACCACAAAAAGCTTACACCGAAGTGAAAAGAGTTTACGATCAATTCCACAGAGAAACTTCACGTATGCTTGATGCTTGTGGTTTTCGTTCTTTAATCCTTTATTTATAGCACTCAATAAGATAGGGTTCTTTGAGATAAAGCAACAGATTTCTTAACCTACAAGTTAGAAAGTGGCCAAGTAAAATGTGTCGTTAGTAGCTTGCACACAAAGAAACGGTAGGTTAATCTCAATTCGAATTTGTCTGCCAAGTGGTTTGTTAGCTCTTAACCACTTAAAGATAGAAATCCAATGACCATGAGAACACCTTTATCTTATTGACTCATTGAGATTCGTTGGATAGACCACAAAGGATATTTTCCTGATCAACCAATTCCAACTAGAGATAAGGAGTTAGTTGTTTAACCCGTGTGAAATACCGTTGAATATTCACTCGGACAGTTCGTGAACCGTCCATCTGAATTCCGACCAAATACATCGAATTTGTGGTTCACGTACATGTACGTGTACAGATTAACGTTTTGGAACTCAGGAGTAAAGTCTGGAGTCACTGTTCACGAACCAGTTCGTGAACCGTCGTCACTCAGATTAAAGTTTAAACTGGATCTGCTGGAAGTTCTGGGCTGGGCCAGTACTTAGACGTGTGAGACGCCCTCAACTATAATCCATGGACTCTACTCTAGAGTACTCCTTTAGATTCTCCCAGATTCCTATATGTGAATTGCAAGAAAACCATTGCTACGGAAAATGTATTGAATTTATCTCATGTACCTTATAAACTTAGTATGGTGGGAACACATACTAACATAACTCATGGTTATGTAGACAAGAGTACAAATCTCAATCGTTATATCTCTACTAAAGTAGCCGACTATTTCGAAAAATAGAATAAGTAAAATAGAAGAAATTCCATATAAAGTCATAACTCCTACTAACCTTTTGTCGATAAAGAATATTTGATGTCTTTTTTGTAAACGCAGTCTTCGTCTTCAAGGTCTCTAGTACTTCATATATATCCCAATTCTGAAATATAAACTATAGTAGGCTAAATCAAGAATTGTGTTTTGACACCTAAAACTGACAACTAGTTTGGCATACCAACGCCAGTGGGTTTGACAAGACAATGCCCTAACAATCTCCCCCTTTGTCAATTTTAGTGACAAAACCAATATATTACATACGGATTCAAAAAAGATATTATAATTAAGATCCAACCCAGATGTATCTTGATTTCTTGAATTCTTCAACTTCTCCTTTGAGTCTTGATGTGTTCGTTTAACTCTTGTTGAAAAATCCATAGACAATACCACACACTACACCAGATCCTGTATTGAGCAACACTTTGATTTTTTCATGTGCAACGAATATATCCGTTGCAAAAATTGATATATCCGTTGCACATATGTGTGTTACCGAAAAAAAAAAAAAATAGGGACAAAGGCGGGTACTTTAATTATTTCATCGAGGGCTTAATGTAAATTTCATTACTCTTAGTATTTACTCAACATTTTCTTTTTTCCCTCTATTTTCTCCCGACTTCTTTTCTTTTTCTTCTCTGCGGTCTTCCTCTGCTATCTCTGCTATCTTCCTCGGCAACAAATCACACACTGTAAGTTTTTGATAAACCCTAATTCAGTTTGTACTTTAGTTTTTCGAGTCATAAGATTTGATTTTGGCTAATTTATGAAAGCTAGGGTTAGGGTAAGTATTATGAAAGCTAAGGTTAGGTCAAAATTGATTTTTGAATCTGTTTTTGTTCTTTTGGTTCTAGGGGTTTGTTATGGTTGGATAATTTGATGTCGGGGTGTTATGATAGAAGATGTATGTGTTTGTTTGTGCAGGAGTTCCGGATTTTTCCAACCCTAAAACAGAAACTTCAGCTAGGTATAAACCCTAATCGATTTGATGTTTTTCTTTCTTTTGAAATATGGTTTATCTCAATTTAATGATTGTTTTAGGGTTTTGTTCAATTTAGATTTTAGGGTATAGGTTAAAGCCACAATATGGATGTCTTAAACAGACCTAGTAGACCTCAACCAAGAGCCAGAAGACCTTGGTCATTCTCAGGTGAGACTTTCTTTTGTTTTGTGGTGTAGTGATATTGGTGTTAATACGGGTGATGGACCTCCAAGTCCTGCTGCTTTATCATGTTCTTTTGGTGGTGGTAGTGGTGTAGTGGACTAGTGCTAATATGCTTTCGAGATTACTGACAGAGGATCCAAATCAAAGACTGGGTGCTAATGGAGCGTCAGAGGTAATTTTCATTACTAGTCAGAAAGTAAATTAGATATTGAAAATGTGCATCTCTTAAAAGAAAGTCATAATGATAGTGATTTTATGATCCAGGTGAAGCAACATGTTTTCTTCAAGGATATTAACTGGGACACACTTGCCAGGCAGAAGGTAAAACTGACAATCTTATCTAACCCCTCCACGTCGTGTGCCTATATTCAAAATAGAAAGAATTTTGCTTCCGCAATCTGATAAGTTAACCAATTGTGATGTTCCTGGTAGTGAAGCCCATGCACTTGAACAGTTAAATTTAACCACGTAGTTGTTTTATAGGGCCCTCTGTTTGCGACTAGCTTTAGTGCTGTGTTTTGATATTGCAAGTGCTACTAAATCTTTTTATCAAAATAGCCACATGCACACGATCTGTCTAATCTGAAGTTGTGTCACAATCAAGTTACTAATGGCAATGATAAATGGACAGTTGATGTTGTTGTTGAAGATATGAAGCCTTGTCCATTTAGAAAACAGATTGGTTATTGTTAACTTTCTTTAGAAACACGGTACTGGAGTCACTGGCGACAAAATAGTAGCAGGGCATGTTCACTTTAAGTTTTTGTTTTAGGTGTAAAACAATAAAGAGAATCTGAGGGGTAAAGTGTGAAGTGTGATGATGTAATAAAAGATTGTAATGGTATTCGAGAGGTCAAGATCGAACAAGACTCGCCTAAACCAAGAAATGGCCGTTCGAATGTTGCTTCAGTTACAAGAAGAGAATATAGGGTTGGTTTAGGGAGGGAAGCAGAGAAAGATGAGATCAGAGAATTGCTATGATTTTTTGTGATGTTATGATTGATGTTGCTAAAAGAATGGATATTCAGTTCTCACTAGATATTGAATGCTGAATGAGAAGAGTTAATCAATTATCGATAAGACAGATTGATTATACTTGCACTGAATTAAACTGTTTGTTCTGTTGAACTTGTTTTTTCCAAACTGGTCGAGTGACCTATTTATAGCAATAGCAATCCTAACTGATCTCGTAAGAAGTGGAAGAAGTAGAAGAGTGGGAGTGAGGAGTGAGTGGGGTCAGTTGTTAAGAGTCTTGCGCCTAATAACAGGGAAGACTAACAACCCACTACTTTATCCCATCTTTCCAGCAACGTTCACACGACCTAGTGTCTTTCCCGTTGAGTGATTGAGCCGTTGCAATCACACGTGTCGTAGACCGCCAAACCAAAACCCTAAAGAATATCCCCCCATGTAACTTACTTGATTCTCGTAAGATTTGTTAAATATTTGTTTAAGTCAAAGATGACTAGATGCAAGTCGTACCAATTACTGGTAAACTCAGGACTTTGCAATAAGATAGAGATTTAAGTGATAAGCTTGAATATCTCTTTGAGATTTGGTCTAAGGATTGAGCCGGGCAATCGCCATTTAAACCAATGAGATAAGCCTAAGGGTTGAGCCATGCAACCGCCATTTAGACTGAGAGGATTTCAGCAACTCTCTGTGGCAATAGTCAAGTAAATACGACTTTCAGTTTGCCATAAATGTGAGAAATTGGCTTGTGGCATGTAATGCACCAATTCTCTGAGTAATGAAGACATATGAATGTCCAAAATAATATGAGTCATAGCCATGAGCCATGATTAAGAATTATAGCACTGATTTATAGAAGTGAGTCCATAATCAGGAAAAACAGACGAATGATGCTATCACAGCATAACCATCGTCAAGAATGCATAAGCATTGCCAATCCAAGACCTAAAGATAGGCCACAATGATAATAATAAGCCATGTTACATAGCATAATAATCCCATGAGGAAGTTAGGTATAGGACGTAAAAGGATAAGCCATAACATTATGTTATCTTCAGATTTCTGGACAGCTTGCACGTTGTCCATTCATAAAATCACCTAGGCCAGCCTATAATCTATAAAATTCCGAATTTTTAGTATGTTATAGGGAACTCACAGAGGAAAAACTTTCGTGAAGGAAGCACCCCCTAATTGTTCACGGATTGGGCTGTAAAAATCGCCCATTGACGAAATACGTGAGCTGCCAGATTTCTGAACTCAATTAGGAAACTAGAGTATTATGGACTCAATAAAATCCATAATCCTCTAGGACTTGGATCAGTGGGATCCATAAATAGAGGGGAGGCTAGGGAAAGATATACTCTAGCTCTAAGAAGGCAAGGATAGCCGTGAGGAGGAGAGGATGATCATGGACCTCCATGAGTACAAGCGAGGGAAAGTCATAAGGCCCCCACAAATTATGTGAGGGACAACCATAAGGCCCCCATAAATTAGGCTAAGCATGGTCATGAGGCCTCCAACATTTGGCCAAGGCATAACCTTGGGCCTCCAAGAGTTTGGCCAAGGCATGGCCATGGGGCTCCAAAGAATAACCTAGGGCATGGCCGTGGGCGTCCAAAACTAAGCAAAGAGAGGATGCGTGGGCATCCACATATTAGGCAAGGGGTGGAGCAAGGGCCCCCAAACAATTGAGCAAGGGTGATGCCATGGGCATCCAAAGATCAAGGCGAGCTATAAACATGGATACCCGAAAAACTAAAGACAAGGATGGCCGTGGACGTCAAAAAATCAGGCCAAGGAGGTGGCGTGGACACCCAAAATCAGGCCAAGCTAATAAACGTGGATATCCAAGGTTTAGGGCAAGCTAATGGCGTGGATATCCAAAGTTAGGGCAAACTAATGGCATGGATATCCAAAGACTAAGGCAGGGAATGGTCGTGGGCCTCCAAGGATTAGACGAGGGAGGATGCGTGGGCATCCAAAGATAAGGCAAGGGAGGATGCATGGGCATCCAAAGATGAGGCAAGGAGAATGCCGTGGGCATCCAAGGATGAGGCAAGCTGGTGGCCGTGGGTATCCAAGGATTAAGCAAGGCTAATGCCGTGGGCATCCAAGGATTAGGCAAGGCTAATGCCGTGGGCTTCCAAGAACTAGGCAAGGAAGATGGCGTGGATACCCAAGGACTAGACCAAGGCCGTGCATATCCAATGTCATGCCAAGGAGTGGCGTGAAGCATCTAGGGTTTGGCTCGAGCATGAGCTACGCTAATGCGCATGCGTAGGTATTTTTTACGTATAGACTAGGGATATGGACCATGCTACTAGGCTAGGGTCGTGAGATATCAAAATACAGCTAATGGTAATTAAATATCTTATCCCTATTGTAAAAATAAACTCGTACCTTGTCTCGAATTATCCCAGGATGCCAGAAATTGATGTGAAATTACTCATGTGACCTTCTCGCCAAAAAACACCATCAACATTAAGTCCCATGCGCAGCATGGAACCGTGAGTGTTCCAGGGTGAGCATAAGTTGATGGACCAGCCACATCCGCATAGAAGCCTTATCCACGAACATGGAGTCCAATTACAGGGCCTAAAGACGAAGCCCGCTCAAGCAACATCCAAAGAGTCCTAATCAGGTCAGGACCCTCTCCAAAAACCGTGCGTGATATATGCATTCACGCAAAAAAAATTTGTTTTGTGAAACTTGCCTTTCTTCTCTTGAGTTTGTTCTCCCTCTCCCATAAACACAGTATTCTGTAGACTGGAAGATCAAGATGACTGACAATGAATCCCATAATTCTTCTTGTGCCGATGATGAAGTCATATCCACCACAGCTGTAAGAGAGATCCCTCATATCAACGATGAGTTTGAAGAAAGCTTTCTTCCTTTCGTAATCGATTGTATACAGAAAGTACTTCCTCATATGAGTGTATTCATCAATTGTTTCTCTCGTGTTAATAGCATGAGTCTCTGGACCAGGAAAGTCCTCTTTCTCTTGCGTGTAATCCCTTCACAGAGCTCAACTTTCACAGCTTCACTTTTACAACTCATCGTAACACTTCTTGTAACATAAACAATCTTTGTTTATGACTTACAAGATGTATGAACGATATATATATATATATATCTTTGAAGAAGAGTGTGTTTCTGATGATCTAAAAGACTTAAAGGAATCTTCCAGAATTTGCGACGCGAACGGTTCGCGAACTGGTTTGCATACTGATACACTCGACTTTGTATTCAGAGTTTATCCAGTCTCGTAAACACGAATTTCCATGGAGAATAACCCCTGTAGAAATATGTTTAAATACAACATTATTACTAGTGACTTGAACAACCACAATAACAGGAACAGATTCCTGATACAAGTCATAATGTGAGGATGCATCCCCAAACTGCACTTAAGCAGTTGGAGTGTGAGTGCTAGACTGACACGGGGTGTTGATTGTAGAGTGGTTGCTAGAGACTGATTCGGGCTTAGAGTTTTTCTTACCCTTTTCATTTCCTCTTAAACTTTCCATGTTTTTCAATGCTCATTTGAATTGCTTCAGGGCTTTGTTCATTTTATCTTTGTCGGCTTGGAGCTTAACTACAACTCGTTTATTTCCCTTAAGAAGCCGACACCTTCCTTGGACATGTCAAGTTTTGCCACAGTACTGGCTATTCTTAGAAGGTTTTCCATCCTGAGTTTTGGCTTTCTCTGGTACACCTATGATTTTTTCATTAGATGGAGGACTGCATCTAGCCATAATGAAAGTATTTTTCTTGGTGTATGGGTTAATATTGTACCCTAACCCGTTGGTGTTTCCTAAGGCTTTCTGACCAAATAACATTATTGCTACTTTATCCAAGCTACCAGTCAGTCTTTGGAGATCATTTTTTAGGGCATCAATTTCTTTATCTTTAAGTGATAAAGTTGAGGAGAAATCACTACTTAATTTCTCAAGTTCATGATCTTCCAGGAGTAAGGTTTTCTCTACCTTTTCAAGATCAGTTTTTAGCTGAAGATTTTCTTGAAATAGGTCCTCGCTCTTGATGATCAATTCATGAATTAAATTGTCAGCTTCATCTGAAGCATTTTCCATGAGGGCAATTTCTTCATGTTCTAGTTCAAATTCATGTTGGTCGGACATATCATCGAACCGAGCATAGAGAGCATTATCCCTTTTATAATAATCCTTACTAGGGCATATGTCTTTCATGTGTCCAAAGTCTAGACACTTGAAACACTGCACTTCAGAAAAGTCATCCTCATCCCTGTCAGAATTTGGTTTTAGTGCTGGTAAGGATTCTCTTCTCCTGAATCGCATGTCTCTTCTAGATCTGAGAAGATCCTTTAATTGATGTGTAATTAGAGACTGTTCAGTTTCCACTTCTTTATTGTTCACAGTCATCTGCCCATGAGAATTTTTGTGGAGAGGAGGTGCACGAAGTGCTTACAGCTTCAAAAGTGATAGATTTCTTTTCATCAGTTCACTCATGATCGAAGATCTTTAGCTTAGCAACAAGGTCACTTATTGTTATAGTTAAGCCATGCACTTATTGGATGGCATGTTTCTTAATTTGACTTGTATCTTGAGGGTAATGACCTCATAAGTTTACACACAATCTCCCATTCCGGAATAACTTTTCCTAAGGTGTGACATGCATTCACTATCTCAGACAATTTGTGGTTAAATTCTTCAAAGGTATCATCCTCAAGCATCCGAAGGTTTTCCCAGTCAGACATTAGGTTTTGAAGTCTAGCTCTTTTTTTTCCTGCTAAATTCCCTTCGAATACGGTCCTTAATATAATCCAAGCCTCTTGCGAGGTTTCACGTGTGGCCACGTGATGGAAAAGATCAGGTGTTATTGCATGAATGATAGCGTTAAGCCCATCATAGTTTTGATTAGCGGCTAGAGTTTCCACCTCATCATAATCTGCTATGACTTTGGGGACAGATTCACCCTCAACTTCGATAGTTGGTGGTGTGTATCCTTTGTCAACATAAACCCAAGTTTTGAAATTACGGGCTTGCAAAAACGATCTCATAACAGTCTTCCACCATAGGTAATTGGTGCCCTCAAACTTTGGTGGTACGTTACAAGCTCTTACACTTTGTTCCATAATTCACAAGCCTCGATAAACATAGACAGTTCCGCCTTTTAATGTGCTTACCGGCTCAAATATCAATATCCAAATCTGTTAACCGAAGTAGGATCACAAATGGTCAGTCCAACTCAAGACAAGTCTTGGAAAATCCCCTGGATGGATTATGGACTTACTCGACGGTTACGAATAACATACTTCTTGTGTTTGCTTTAATTATATAATCAGAGATATAATGAGGAAATTAAAACTACACAAGACGCCTGAAAAAAATTTAACGAGGAAACTACGACTTGTAGAAAAAACCTCGGGACCTCGTCCAGATTGAACACCACACAGTACTAACTGTCTACAAACGCTAGTCTACTATAAGACTTCGGTTTGGGATGTAGCAGAGACCAACTCTAGCCCTCCAAGCGAATTGGCTACTGTCGCACTCCTAACATCTCCTGGATCCCGCAAGACCCTACACACTTGATTCCCCTAGCTGACGTCCTTTACATGCCTAGGAGTTTCTTTAACCGTTGTTAAAGGCTTATGTCAACAATATCGTCTTTGCAACCTTAATTATTGACTGTATGTTTCGAACTGTCTACTTTAGTTTAACATACATAAGTTGACTTCCTTCTGATTGCTCTAGGTCATACGGAAATCTACTTTACAAGCGGGGGCTGACAAGTAAACCGAGTAAACTATGCCCAACTTGTCTCTACCTCAGCTGTGAAAAGAATCACTTAAGAAACTTACACAAGTGGAGCTAACTAGGTCTTACAACACCGTGTGCAGCCGTACGATGCTTCCTTTAACCTTGTATGTAACGTATCAGTTCTTCAATGACCTTATTGCAGAAGAGAAGGGTCGTGAAAAAGACAAGAGCGTGATCAGGTTACCAAGGTGACAGGTTAATCTGATAACAACCACAAAGGTACGTTATCGCCTACCTGTGCTTCCCAACTCTCAAGAGAAGTCTTTATAGTCGTTACGTAAATCCACAGAGGAACTGCTACCTAATAGAGGATGACTACCACAAAAAGCTTACACCGAAGTGCAAAGAGTTTACGATCAATTCCACAGAGAAACTTCACGTATGCTTGATGCTTGTGGTTTTTTCTCTTTAATCCTAAATTTATAGCACTTAATAAGATAGGTTGCTTTGAGATAAAGCAACAGATTTCTTAACTTACAAGTTAGCAAGTGCCCGTGTAAACGTGCTCGTTAGTTAGCTTGCACACAAAGAAACCCTAGGTTAATCTTAATTGGAATTCTTTTAACATTTATCTGCCAAGTAGTTTGTTAGCACTTAACCACTTCAAGATAGAAATCCAATGACCATGAGAACACCTTTATCTTATTGACTCACTGAGATTCGTTAGATGGACTACAAAAGATATTTTCGTGATAAACCAAGTCCAACTAAAAGATAAGGAGTTAGTTGTTTAATCCGTGTGAAAATCCCGCAGAATATTCACTCGGACGGCTGAATTCCGACCAAATATATCAAATTTGTGGTTCACGTACATTACATGTACAGATTGACGTTTTGGAACTTAGGAGTAAAATCCGAAGTCACTATTCACGAACCAGCTCGTGAACCGTCGTCACTCAGATTAGGGTTTAAACTGGATCCGCCGGAAGTTCTGGGGGGCCAGTACTTGGACGTGTGAGGCGCCCTCAGCTATAAGCCATGAACTCTGCTCCAGAGTACTCCTTTATATTCACCCAGATTCCTACATGTGATTTGCAAGCAAACCATTGCTACGGAAAATGTATTGAATCTATCGAATGTACCTTGTAAACTTAATATGGTGAGAACACATACCAACATAACTCATGGTTATGTAGACAAGAGTACAAATCTCAATCGCTATATTTCTACTAAAGTAGCCGACTATTTCGAAAGATAGAATAAGTAGAATATAAGAAATTCCTATAAAGTCATAACTCCCACTAACTTTTGTCGATGAAGAATATTTGATGTCTTCTTTGTAAACACAGTCTTCGTCTACCAGGTCTCTACTACTTCGTGTATATCCCAATTCCGAAATCCAAACTATAGTAGGCTAAATCAAGAATTGTATTTTGATACCTAAAACTGACAACTAGCTTGACATACCAACGCCAGTGGGTTTGACCGGACAATGCCCTAACAATACCAATGCCAATGGATTCAACCGAGGAATGCGCTAACACAAAATTTCTAACCCACATGCGCCACAACCAAAAGGATATCCTTGGTAACTGATTTTGTAAATTTAATAAAAGGTATGTTTTCGGTTCCTAAAATCCTTTGGAATAAAATACAGTATGAGCGCATTTATTGGTTTTTAATAGGATTTCAAATATTTGTAGTCACTTAAATCGATGAAGATCTCAAGCCGGGAAAATCTATTTTCAGTTGGAGAACTCATTTTCCTTACGTTTTAAGATTAATGGGTTTTGCAAACCGATACCATATTTACAAGTTATATAGATTTTGATTATCTACTGGATTTGATCTTCAATATGAAAAAAAGAATTGTTACAAGAAATCACTGGCAAATTCATGGCAAAACCAACTTTGGACAAAAAAGCAACATCGTACACAATTCAAAGTGCATTCCATGTTAAATACTCCTTTTATCCCGCACATACAGACGGGATTTTGGATTTTGGTTGTCCTATTAAATATGCCAACTCTAATTCCAATATAATACACATGTATATATCATCATACACAATTGTGTTCGTGTTCTTAGAATTGGGAATATGCTAACAGAGGGAAATAGGAAAAACAATGGATGTTTATGCAATTAAGAGGTTTATATATTCCACCGATATATGTGGGACAAATGGAGTGCAAATAGTTCGAGAATTTGCAATGCATGCATTTGGCCATTCGCTCACACTTGTGTCGGCTAAAACTATATAATTTACCATGTATGATATATTATTATATGCTACCCTTGTTCATCCATAGGTTGTTTGGATTGACATTTGACAACATGTTGTATGGTTATATTGTTGTTGGACTAGGCAATGTGAATAGTATCGTAGAAGATACCCAGATTGGAAGGGAACTGACTAGCGGTCAGCGGAACTAAAATCATTTCTTGAACATTAAGTGGCTCAATGATTATGCTAAACGAGCTTTTTTTAAGAGACTTGATTTTCTTGTAAATGCTTGGCTTGTATGGTCCAGGAAACAAAGATAACGAGGATGTCGCAGTAATTAGTCGCCACTTCTCTCCAACTTGTGTTTACCTTGCGAGTACAAAAACAAGGAATTATTTTGGCTGGATGTGGCATAAATATTGTGGTTGGACGAATAAAGTCTGGTGTATGTCTGGTGAGCAAACTGCAGTTAGGTTAAAATAGTAACGTGACAAACTAGGTGGTGAACCTTAAAATATAGAACTTTGGAATGGGTTTATCTTTTATCAGGAGTTGGTTGACTTGTCATCGCATAGAAGATCTTTTAATCGGCCTGATAAGCATGAGAACCCTTTGTAGAGTCATCTACACAAATTTTTAATTTTCTTTAGTCTCGGTATAAACTATAGTAGTTCCAAGAAAACTATTTTCTTAAGATACCATTATTTTCTTGGATGTTTATAGGGCAGAAGTTAGACAACTTCATATCATTTTTATGGTTTCTTATGGTTCCACCGGTTTAAAACTACATCTTGACATGAGCAATAACTAATATTTGAGCATATTATTATGTGGAGCTAGCAATGGAATTGGGGTGTAAAACTTCCAAACTTTAGTCTACCTATATATGGCTTCTTTTATCTGGAATGATGTGTGGTGGAAACAATGGATAAAAAATTGGCTCCGTGGAAGCACAAGTTTTTATCAAAGACGGGGAAATTTTTCAGCTGAAAATCCAAGTTTTTATCAAAGTGGTTTTGACTTTATTCGATTGAGAAGCAAGATTCACAACGGAAAATCCAAGTTTTGTGGATGATAACCCATTTTGAAAACATCCGTTGTATTCGTGATCACGTTGATACGATAGTTATGGATGATATCTCCGTAAGGTTTTGGAAGGATTGGTGGCCAAACAGAAGATGTTTTAAAGTCAAGTACCTAATACTTTTCAAATTAAGCATCAATGAAGAAGCTATTATTCAGGAAGCTTTAGTAATGACAACAAGTGGCAATTAACTATCTCGGGGGCGTAGATGCTGCAGAAAGTATAGATTTACTCGTGTTAAAACATATCTCAGATACATGTAACTGACTACCAGCGAAGACAACCATCTGTACAACAAGCAAACATATCCGGAGAGTATTTACACTGCTTTGATAAAAGAAAAAAATGATGATGACTCGAACCAAAACACATTCAAATCAATGATATGGAAATCTTCAATCCCACCATAGGTATCTTTCACTTGGGTTATTCTACATACTTTTCTTCTCATTGATGTAATGCTGGATCATAGAGGTATTCATATTCATGTACTTCTTTTCAGTTGTGTGGTATTAGTCATGTGGAGAACGTTCATCACCTTATGTTACATTATGCTCTCTCATGTACTATTTGGTGTTATTCTTTACAGACCTTGGGCCTTAGGTGGGTGTCTGCCATGCATGTTAATACCTTATTGTTTTGTTGGGGAAGCCAAGATAAATCAGGCAGAAGAAATAAAACCGAGAAAGAGAATAATAAATAGAGTAAGGATTTTTTTCTTTGGTGTTCAGGGAATGATATTGTGATAGGAAACTCTGTGTTCAAATGCATTATAAATTGGGAATATGTTTTTATGGAGTGGTGTAATTGTTGTATTTGTCTTCTTGGTTCTTTGGGCTCTTTGATTTTTTTTTTAGATCATTTCTATTATTTTTTTTTTTTAAATACTCCCTACGTCCCACATTAGTTCAGCTATTAATTTTAAATTTTTGTCCCACATTAGTTGGGCTATTCCAAATATATACAGTACATCATATTTCTAAAATTACCTTTTTGATTGGTTATTATTATCAAATCTTGGTATATGAGATATATATGTATGATTTCACAGTCATATTTATGCTCGTTAAGTATATGTTTTAAATTGCTTTCCAATGATACAAAGTTTACAAATATACGTGCCATAATTAGAGATATATGTTGTTTCTTAATTTTACTATTTTCTTATTTGTAAACAATAAAAATTACTCTACTTCTTCATTGTTTATAACTGTGCAAAGTTGAGATAACTCAGTTAACGTGGGACGGAGAGCGAGTAAAACTTTTTCTTTCGAGAAAAACATACGGTGTTATACATATATATATATATACTCCATCGAGAGAGAGAGAGAAAGGATCCCCTCACACTCTTAATCTCACACTATCTCACACTTTCGGCGTCATTTTTCGTATAAAATCCAAACGGCATCGTCTTTGAAGCTAAAATTTGAGGAATATGTTTATGTTACTGATATTTACATTCCTACCAAAAATGAGTGTTTTTCGAAATACCAAACTCATTATATACCGATCTTAATTTCAACCGTTAAATATCCGTTGATTTTCAAACTAGTAAATAATGGTGATATACGTTTCGGAATGTGCTCATTTTTGGTAAAATATAGAGCTCTGTTAGAAGAACATATCCCTAAAATATTAGCTTCCAATCGGATACCGTTTAAGTTTTATACACAAAATGGTGCCAAAAGTGTGAGATAGTGTGAGGTTAAAAGTGTGAGGGGATCCTTTCTCATATATATATATATATATGAGAACATGTATTTTTTTTAATATGTTATACATATATATATATATATACATGAGAGTTTGAATCAGACTTGCACCATATGTGTTTTGGTCTGATTTGAGGACTGCATCTGATTTGGTGAATATCAGATCGTTTGTGTTCATTTTTTAGATGTATGATTCAACGTACGATTTTAATAATTTTATTAGTCATATATAATGTGCCATATCCAGATTAGCCAGACTCAGACGAGTCGTTTGAAACAGAGAAAAACAAAAAGAGTCCACTTATATGTAACACTAGGGAGTGACCCGTGCCGTGACGGCACGGGCTATTTCACAGTTCAACCATTCCACGTGGTGTTTGGTGCTCTTTAATGACATAATAATACAACAAATTAAAATTAACAAAGCAAATGCATTAAAAAAACACTCTGTATGAAATAATAAAATCATCAAATGCAAAAGTCGACAATCAGTCAATCTGTATATTGTGGGTTAAACCCATTCCATCGTCTTTCAGTTTTGTTATAATCTGCAACCACCAATTACTTTAAACACATGACATTATCAATTTCCCCTACCACTACAATACAACTAAGCGCTTTTAGTAGAAGTCATAGCAATTCCGTCAACCCTTAGAAATCTATTTAAGATGTGTTTGATAACATTTAATTCTATGGAATTAACTCTCTTTCCATGGAAGTGAAAAGTTTTCCGCCATTCTCGTTTAATTAAAATCTTATTACATAAGTTGTGTGCCCATTTTTTTATTTAAAATATCTATTTTTAATTTAATTCTATGTAATTCCATGTAATTCCATGGAAAGTCTTTCCTTCCATTCCCTAGAAA
>JAJJMA010280176.1:12659-29412 GCA_023529015.1 Papaver nudicaule | reverse complement strand
TGTTAAATTCCAAAGTGATTGTCTGTTTGGCTTTGATTTTTTTTTTTTGGGTTTAGAATTCAACTGAATCAGCTTTTGAATTCAGCTGAATATCTAATTTTTTTTTGTAATATAAAACCTGTACAACGACATTTATGATGTGTCGCGCACTGAGACACATAGTAAGTGCCTCAGTTTGGAATTTATACAGCGGCACTTACAAGTGCCCTATCAAACTGAGGCGGACTTTCTGAGGCACTTCGTCCGACACTAGTAAGTGCCTCAGTTAGCCTCTAAACGACACTTATGTAGTGACTCAATGCGGCCATTTTCCACTAGTGGTTTCAAACTCTGAATAGTATTCCTCAACGGTTGTTACTTGTAACAATTTATTGAAGCACCCAATAAAATCATCATGAGATAAGTCTTCAAATCTGGAACAAAGATTTTCAGCTAAGTCTAACCAAGTAAATTTCCGTTTACCTGAGACGTAATCCAAAAACCACGAATCAGCTCTTCCTTCTAAATGTAATGAAGCAATCTGCACCTTCTGTTGCTCCTCAATGTTCTCGCCGTAGAGCTCAAAGTACCTCTCACACTTCCTTACCCAAGCTCTAGGATTATCTCCACTGAATAGTGGTAGATCTATCTTTGGGTACCTCAAAGATGTAGATCTGAGTGATTATTTAGGTGGATCCGACGTTTCTCCTTCATCATCAGTGACTTCTTCTTCAACACCCTTATGAACGCCTCCATCCTTCCTTGTATTGATGGCAATTTGCTCCATCGTTTTCACTAATTTCTCCATCATACTATTTTGTAGATTACTGTTTTTGACTAATTCTGTAAGCTGGGTTTTGTTATCCTTTGTAGAGGCGGCTATACCTTCTAGCTGATCATTACTGCTTTTACTACTCTCCAAAATCTGAGAGCTGTTAACATTGAACTGAGACAGTGATTGCTTCAGCTCCTTAATGGCGGCATCGAGTTCTTTGAAATCTTTCTGTGTCGGTCCGGTCATCGTAACCTGCTCTGGTACCAAGTGTACTGATCTTCAGTACAAAAGTTACACAAAACCCTTAATCTGCACCGTATACAACCTAAATTTGATATTTCATTTCTTATCCCCAAATAGAGAAGAACAGTAAAACTTATACTAGCGACTGGATAACCCTCACAGCAGAGGACACGTACAAGCATCCGAAGTTATCATCAACGGCTAGTAAAATTACAATCATTATTACTCTAACTAAATAAACAGAAAACATTTAATTCATTAAGCTAGTAAGTAACCTAGTAGTCACCCCTTAACGGGTATGTGACAGTTAGAAGGATTGGGCTTGAATAATTGTTGTACTGGTGAAACGGGGGTCTGTAGTGATGGTGTTGGTGGACTGTTGGTGTGACAATTGAATAGGCTAGAGATTCAGGAAATTGGAGAGGTATGGGTCCAGTTTGTGCCAAGAGTTCAGTAAGAAGCCACTGCTGCTTGCCGTCAACTTTGGTCTTTAGATTGGATTTGCTGTGGGGGGTTTTGGTGGTTAGCCTCTGGTCGATGGTTAAGATGGCTCATTAGACGGATTTGGATACTGGATTCAGTGGCTGGAGATGGGCTCAGTTGAGGCGGCAATTAGAAGAACAACAACCTATTAGGGTGCGACTATGCAGGTGAAGGAGGATATAAAACAGGCAGAAACAGGAGGAGAAAGGGATCTTTTGACGCACAAGAAAAAGGCTGATGTGTTCTCAACTGTGGAGGAACTCAAAGAAACTTTAAAGGGTTTTTATGATTTATATTGCTTTCTTTATATTTTCTATTGATTTTGATATGGCTATGAGTAGCTAAATTATTTGTTATGGCGAAGGATGATTTTGTAGGTTTCGTTATTCATGTTCTTGAACAAGGTTTTCTCAAAATAAAAGTTTAATTCTTCATGTTTGCGTTTCTTTAGTTGGATTATTTGTTTGATAAATTCTTCATGTCTCATGTCCTATATGATTCATAGTTCAATTTTGAGAACAATATCCACTCTAAACCTAGGATTTAAAGTTTATTGGATTTTCTTGACTATCTATGCCTTGTATCGCTAGTACATAAGAATCATATCTTGAGGTTAAAACCGAACATACATATTTTGATAAATCGTTACGTCTATTCTTATATTGATATATCTTCCATGTTAGTAGCTAGGTTTGCCGCTATACATGAGTGAAATTGAGACCTTTGGGTGAGAACATGAGTGACATATAATCTACAATTAATTCCGTAGCCTTAACACTCCCACATCCTTGATTACAACCTACTTTGCTTCGTTTGATTCTTTTTATTTACATATTACCTTTAGTATAAATTCTGCAATTTTATCTTTCACAATCATCATTGAATCGGATTTAATTAATTGGTTAATAGTATTGATTGAAAGTTGGATTTCACACTCCTCGTGGACGAACCATGCTTGCCTTTGTCTACAATTAGACACCGTGCACTTGCGGTACATCTTTTAAAATCGAACAAGTTTTTGGCGCCGCTGCGGGGAGTGGTTGCAAAACACTCTTAGTTGATACTTGACTTTCTAGTCGTAGATAGGATTTATTTTTTAGTATTTTTTTTTCCAACTTCCTTGGATATTTGTGCTGATTTGTTTGCTTCTTATAGATACTTTTCTAAGTTCAAGGAGCAACAATTGGAATTCGAACGGGCAGAAAAGAAAGTGCTTAATTGCCTCGTAAAGCACTTGCAGGGTGAGTATTGGGTAAGGTTTTATACGTTGTGCTTGTGTTTTGTGCATGCAAGAGTGTTTTAGGGGTAAAACAATAACGAGAATCTGAGGGGTAAAGTGTGAAGTGTGATGATGTAATAAGAAGTTGTAATGGTATTCGAGAGGTCAAGATCGAACAAGACTCGCCTAAACCAAGAAATGGTCTTTCGAGTATTGCTTCAGTTACAAGAAGAGGATATAGGGTTGGTTTAGGGAGGGAAGCAGAGAAAGATGAGATCAGAGAATTGCTATAATTTCTGTGATGTTGATGATTATATTGCTAAAAAAGAATAGATATTCAGTTCTTACTAGATATTGAATGATGAATGAGAAGAGTTAATCAATTACCGATAAGATAGATTGATTATACTTGCACAGAATTAAACTGTTAAACTTGTATGTTCTTGTTGTTGTTTCTAAACTGGTCGAGTGACCTATTTATAGCAATAGAACTCCAACTGATCTCGTAAGAAGTGGAAGAGTGGGAGTGTGGAGTAAGTGGGACCAGTTGTTAAGAGTCTTGCGCCTAATATTAGGGAAGACTAACAACCCACTTTCTCATGCCCTCTTTTCAGCAACGTTCACACGACTTAGCTTTCTTTCCGTTGAGTGATTGAGCCGTTGCAATCACATGTGTCGTAGACCACCAAACCAAAACCCTAAAGAATATCCCCCCATGTAACTTACTTGATTCTCGTAAGATTTGTTAAGTGTTGAATATTTGTTAAGTCAAAGATGACTAGGTGCAAAGTCGTACCAATTACTGGTAAACTTAGGACTTTGCGTAAAAACAGAGATTAAGCGATAAGCTTGTGTATCTCTTTTAGGTTTGGTCTAAGGATTGACCCGGGCAATCGCCATTTAAACCAATGAGAGAAGTCTAAGGATTGATCTATGCAACCGCCATTTAGACTGAAAGGATTTCAGCAACTCTCTGTGGCAATAGTCAAGTAAATACGACTTTTGATTTGCCATAAATATGAGAAATTGGCTTGTGGCATGTAATGCACCAATTCTCTGAATAATGAAGACATATGAATGCCCAAAATAATATAAGTCATAGCCATGAGCCATGATTAAGAATTATAGCACTGATTATAGAAGCAAGTCTATAATCAGGAAAACAGGCGAATAATGCTAACACAGCGTAGCCATCATCAAGAATGCATAAGCATTGCCAATCCAAGACCTAAAGATAGGCCACATGAATTATAATAATCTATGTTAGATAGCATAATAATCCTATTAGGAAGTTAAATATAGGATATAAAAGGATACACCATAACATTATGTTATTTTCAGATTTCTAGACAGCTTGCACGTCGTCCATTCATAAAATCACCCAGGCCAGCCTATATTCGGTAAAATACCGAAATTTTAGTATGTTATAGGGAACTCACAGAGGAGAAACTTTCGTGAAGGAAGCACCCCCTAATTGTTCACGGATTGGGCTGTAAAAATCGTCCTTCAAGGCAATTCGTAATCTGCCAGATTTCCAAATTTGATTAGGAAACTAGAGTATTATGGACTCAATAAAGTCCATAATCATCTAGGACTTGGATCAGCGGGATCTATAAGTAGAGGGGAGGCTAGGGAAAGAGATATTTTAGCTCTAGGAAGGCAAGGATAGCCGTGAGCAAGAGAATGACCATGGGCCTTCATGAGTACAAGCTAGGGATAGTTATGAGGCCTCCACAAACTAAGCGAGGGACAGCCATAAGGCCCCCATAAATTAGGCGAGGGACAACCATAAGGCCCCCAAGAGTTTAGCCAAGGCACGACCTTGGGCCTCCAAAGGTTTGGCGAAGGCATGACCGTGGGGCTCCAAGAGTTTGGCCAAGGTACGACCTTGGGCCTCCAAAGATTTGGCTAAGGCATGGCCGCGGGGCTCCAAGTTTGACCAAGCTAGTGTCGTGAGCCTCCAAAGAGTAAGCTAGGGCATGGATATGTGCATCCAAGAACTAGAGCAAGGATGGCCGTGGGCATCCAAGAACTAATGCAGGGATGAGCGTGGGCATCCAAGGAGTTAGGGCAGGGATGAGCGTGGGCATCCAAGGACTAAAGGCAGGAGATGACCGTGGGCCTCCAAGAACTAAGGCAAGGGATGGCCGTGGGCCTCCAAGAACTAAGGCAAGGGATGGCCGTGGGCATCCAAGAACTTAGGCAAGGGATGGCGCAAGGCCCCCAAGAGTGTGGCGTGAATTGCCTAGGGTGTGGCTCGAGCATGAGCTAGGCTAATGCGCATGCATAGGTATTTTTACGTGTAGGCTAGGGATATGGACCATGCTACTAGGCTAGGGTCGTGAGATATTAAAATATGGCTAATGGCAACCAAATATCTTATCCCTATTGTAAAAATAAATTCATACCTTATCTCGAGCTATTCCAGGATGCCAGAAATTGATGCAAAATTACTCCTGTGACCTCCTCGCCAAAAACCACCATCAACATTTAGTCCCCTGTGCAGCATGGAAACCGTGAGTGTTCCAGGGTGAGCATAAGTTGATGACCTAGCCGATAAGACTTTATCTTCACACTTGTTAGTCCACTTGCAGATATATCTGAGTCAACTCCTCTTATGTAGGCAACAATTACTCTTGAATTTGAATTCCCAAAACCCTAGAATTCAAAATCACTCCACGCCTATACATACGCCCAGAAATGCCATCCATTACGCCTTCTCCATTTTTATTTTCTTGTACCATGTCGAGTAACAGCAGCAGTGACATTCCTTTGAGCCAATTCATCAAGCGTAAGGCTTGGATTCCCAACTCTCCATTCTACAGTTAACTTATAGTTAATGGATTTCTAAAATATGAGGAAGCACAAGTGAAGAATTACTTACAGGATATAACAATACCAGCAATCCACGAAGCAAGATGTCAAGGACGAGCAACTCTTCACCAGTAAATCCCCTTCTTTATCTATCTCATTTATTAGATACGAAAATATCTTCTTACTCTTTATTCTTTGCAGATTCGTAAAAAGAGTGCTCACGCTCCCCCAAGGAAGATGACTGAGACTCCCCACTCTCCTACTTACAGTCCTGCTTCGGTGGTAGACCTTGAAGATCACGTCCCTCCTGGTAATAGCATCAGGGCGGGTCTTCTTTTTGATCCTTAGATGCGATCCCTATCTCAGGAAGAAACATGTTTCCCTGTATACGAAAATATGGAGAAAGTACGGCGACATAGCTACTACCCAAGTCTTGGGTAAGGACTGCTCACCAGTCTTGGTGTCCATGGTTGCTTTATTGATGCCGATGATATCAGAGATGGAACAAGGATCGCTGCGCAAGGTTACCTTGTCTACTATTCTGAAATGGGAGCGTTTACTTTCCTCAGCTGAAAACGTTAATTTCAGGGTTGGATGGCTTCAACATCGACTTGAAAAGATAAAGATAGACCGATTGTCCTTTCTGGCAGATGGCCCTGATCCCGAGATCATTGATGATGATGAAAAGGCCATTGATGAGGAAGCTGAGAAAGTTAATCAAATGGTGGAAAGCCTGAAAACCCTGGAACGTGAGATTGCTGCAGATTTGAAGGCTAAAGAGGAAGCAAGAGAAAGGGAATTGAAGACCCTTAAAGAGAAAATTGCAGAAGAAACTGCGAAAGTGGGAGAAGCTGTCCAGAATTTGAAAGCCAAAACTGCAGCATTTCAGGAGAAGATCGAAAGCTTATACCAGAGGGATTATGCACTCTTGGAAGGCTTATTCTGAAGAAAGATTTTCTTTTTGAACTCAATTGAATAAATGGTATATTTTTTGATGAAAGAAGTTTTATAAAGATTGTAATTGTTAAGTGCAAATGAGGCTTGCACTAACTTTGAAGGAATTTAAAATTTTACAAAGAAGTAATCAGAAATTCATACGTAATAAGGTTTGAGCCATTTTCCATTGATTACCGTACCTTCGGGCTTTCCATCCAAGGTAGCAATTTTGTAGTAACCACTAAGCGCCGCTTTAGTCACCACATATGGCCCATCCCAATTAGCTGAGAATTTTGGAGCCGACATATCTTGCTGAATATGCTTGGCTGTCTTTAATACCAAGTCCCCAACTTGGAAGACTCTTGGCTTTACCGCTTTATCATATGCTCTAGAAATCCTTCATCTATAAGCTTCCATGTAAGTTTATGCCTTCGTACGCCTATCTTCGACAGTATCCAATTCCGCAAACCTAGAACCAGAAATGTCGGTGTAGACCCCACTAGCCATGGTGATGCGCGCTGAAGGAATCTTAATTTCGGCTGGAAGAATGACATCAGTACCATATACCAGAGAGTATGGAGAAGCTCCTGTAGAACTCTTTGGAGAAATTCTATATGCCCATAATGCCATGGGGAGTTTTTCATGCCAAGACCGCTGGTTATCATGAACGGTTCGACTCAGAATCTGAATCAACGTCTTGTTAGTACTTTCAGCTTGCCCATTCCCTTTAGGATAATAAGGTGTAGAACAAATATGCTGAATACCATATTCTTGAAGTAATTCCCCTACAGCTTGATTGACGAAAGGCGAACCATTATCTGTTATGATGTGCTTAGTAACTCCAAACCTACAGATGATATGCTCTTTGATAAATTGAGCTATATTGACACCCTTGGTTTTCTTAAGCGGGATCGCCTTTACCCACTTCGTGAAGTACTCAGTAGCGGTTATAATGTGCTCATTTTGTAAAGAAGATGCGGGATTGATCTTTCCTATAAGATCAAGTCCCCAGCTATAAAACGGCCAAGGACTGCTGATGGATTGCAGAGGGAGACACGGGGAATGTATAAGGTTATTATGAACCTGACACTGATGGCACCTTCGAACAAACATGGCAGCATCGTCTTCCATAGTAGGCCAATAATATTTTTCATGAACTTGTAAAAATAATTTCTTTTTACCTTGGTGTTCGCCTTCATGCATCTACTTGAGTATAGTACTCGTCTCCGGATCTGCCAAACAGCGTGATAAATCTCCACCAAAGCTTTTGCGGTACAGAATTCCTTCGTGAAAGACGAACCTTGCTGCCCGTCTTTTCAGTCTTTCTGGATCTTTCTTCTCAGTAGGTAGGATATGATACCGAAGATATTGGATGTAAGGTTCACGCCAATCCTCGACAGGATGTACCATCAAGGCTTCAGAATGGTGCACAACAGATTGACACTTACTGCAAGAGCCTTGTATTTCTCTAGATTGAGTTTCCATGGTGGGCCAGTAATATCCCAGCCGTTGGAGTCGTCTGTATAAAGTGACCACTAGACTTTGTCCACATATTTCCTCATGGACGTGATGAAGTCGTTGTTGGGCCTCGATATCTCCAAGACATCTGGACAAAGATCCATCTGAATTCCTGTGATAAAGGATCCCGTGTAATAAGAAAAAGTTCTTCAAGTCTTTGAGACGAACTTTCCTTTCTGGTGATGATCGAGTGAGTTCATCAATGACAGGTGTCCTCCAATCATGTACCGATGGCTCGCTAGTTTGTGCTAACCAAGTCGATGAAAGCGTACGCTTATGCACGGTGAGAGGCGTTTCCATACCTTCAAACTGTAACTTCGAAGCCAATGTTGCTAGACAATCAGCATGCCTGTTGTTAGTTCAACCAGTATGAATAATAATGGCTTCAGAGAAACGAGCTAATAATCTCTGTGCTTCAGCGCGAAAAGGAGCTAAAGTGACTTTCTTTAATGAGTAAACACCATTCATTTGATTCACCAGTAATTTGGAGTCACCCCTAATCTCCAGATTGGTGGCTCCTGCTTGTTCAACCAATGATAATCCTATCAGAAAGGCTTCGTATTCCGCTGAATTGTTGGTACACCGGAAGTCTAATTTGAACGAGTGTGAGAATACTTCGTCGGCAGGGGAAACCAATACTATTCCCGCTCCTCCAGTGTTGTTACTTGGCGTAGTAGAGCCATAGAAGTATAATAACCAAATATCCTCCTTGACCAAGGATATTTCTGGGAATTCCCCGGGTACATCTTCATGCAGGGAAGTAGTATCTTCTCCAGGGAAGGCCGCAAGAAGATCTGCAACAGCTTGGCCTTTGATTGCCTTTGGTGTCACACAAGCAATGTCAAACTCTGACATCTGTAGTAGCCAATGGGCTGGCCTTCCAAGCAGGGCCGGTTTGGACAACAAGAATCTTATGGGGTCTGCCTTTGTGATTAGCACGACCTTGTTTGATAAGAGATAATGCCTGAACTTTTGGATAGAGAACACGCCTTCTCTACCTTCGGGTAGCGGAGTTCAGCATTCTTCAGAGTAGGACTAATGTAATATACTGGATATTCAACAATATCGTCACCTTCTTGCGCGAGGAGTGCTCCAATAGCAGTGTCACTTGATGTTGTGTAAAGAAGTAGAGGACGCCCCTGTACCGGTGCTTTCATCACTGCTGGTGATAGTAGTAATTGTTGGATCTTCCTAAATGCCTCCTCTTGGACAGGAGACCATATGAAATCCACTCCCTTCTTTAGTAAAGGGATGAACGAGACCACAAATTGGGCTAAGCCGGGAATAAACCTCCGTATGTAAGAGACCTTCCCCATGAAGCTTTTGAGTTCATTGACCGTTTTTGGTGGCGGCATCGTGGTGATGGCTTGCGTTTTGGTAGGGTCCACCTTGATTCCTTCTTCAGTTACTTGAAAGCCCAAGAATTTGCCTGAAGAAACCCCAAATGCGCATTTTAGAGGGTTCATCCTCAACTTGTACTCTCTACATTTGTCAAATACCTGTCTCAGCACGTCTAAGTGAGATGCTCGTGTCTTAGACTTGACCACAACATCGTCCACGTAATATTCAATTTGTTTATGCATCATATCATGGAATATTGCTGTCATGGCCCGCTGATAAGTGGCACCTGCATTCTTGAGTCCAAAGGGCATCACAGTATAATAAAAATTCCCAATTGGAGTTCGGAAGCAGTCTTACTTGCATCTGAATCGTACGTCTTGATTTGATTGTATCCACTGTAACCATCCATGAATGAGAATATGGCATGACCGCAGGTAGCATCCACCAGCATGTCGATGTTGGGCAGCGGAAAATCGTCCTTGGGACAGCATTTGTTCAGATCCCTGAAGTCTACACAACATCTGATTTGACCATTTTTCTTCTTGACTGGTACCACGTTGGCTAGCCAAGTAGGATGATGAATGGGTTTGATGAACCCTGCAGAGAGTAGCTTTTGAATCTCGACCTTGATTTGTTCTTCTATCTCGTGTCAAAAATGGCGTGGTTGTTGCTTCACCGTCTTCGAGCCGGGTAAAACGTGGAGATGATGTGTCACCAATTTGTCGTCTAGCCCGAGCATTTCTTCGTAGGTTCAAGCAAAAACATCCTGGTACTCTTTGAGAAGATTAACCAGGGCTCCACGGTCCTCTGCTGATAAGGATGAGCTGACAGAGATAGGTCTAGGAACCTCATCCGTCCCTATGTTGACGGTCTCAAGAGCATCAGTGGTGGAGTCGGATCTATCCTGTAGTTGTGGCGGAACTTCTTGAATTTCTTCTTCTAAGGATCCTTCATTCTGATAACATTCCTCGAAGCGGGGAGGTTTTCCGCCACCCTCCCCTGTTAATTGCTAACATTTCCGTCGTGAGTAGATAGTTCTACCCTCAACGTCATATTGAGTAGTGAAATTATAACTTCTTTTGGAATAAGGTGATTCATGAGATATAATCGAACCGTACCTAAGAAGTCCTGACGAAGTAGGTACGCCTTCCACGTTTTCCTCAACCGACGTGGGTGACAGTGGCTTCTCGTCTTTGATGGAAGCCCACGCAGGTAAAGGAATACTGTAGACTTTGTTAGGCGGCTCTGGCGTAGTCTCTTTTGGCTCGAAGAATTCTGCTTCATATATTGGTGAATACGGAGACGCCGACGCCGCGACACGAATAATTTCTTTATCTAGCACCGCCTTCATACATTGGTGATAAGTAGAGGGAACGACTTTGTTGTCGTGGATCCAGGGGCGTCCCAAGATCATGTGGTAATCAGGCTCTTTCTCGATGACATGAAACTTCACCCTTGATTGGATGGGTCCCACCTTGAGATCCAAGTTGACACACCCGTAGGTATTAGTCATGTTTCCTTCAAAATCTTTCATTACAACAGTATGATGCACGATTTGATTTTTAGGAACTCTAGCGGTGCGAAGAGTCTTCAGAGTTATGATGTTGGCAGCAGCTCCAGCATCAATCAAGACTCTTTTGAACTCCACATTTTTGACATGTGCCGTGACGTATAGAGCTCGATTATGTCCTTCTTCGGCCATCTTATCTTCCTCAGTAAAGATAATATCTCTCACCATGGGCTCAGATGCGAGAGACATCTTTGAAACTTCCAGTGAGGGCGGAGCTAAATCCGCGTTGAAAGCAATGCGGCTGAGAGCAGCAAACGTGTCTACCCTCTGTCCTCTTGAGAAGTGTAATAATTCACACAAATTCTCTATTAAGAAACTAGCTTCCTGACTCACAGGTTTTTCGTAGGTGGTGACACTCTGTATGTGTTGAGGTGGGTTGGCAGTCTTATTGCGCGGGCCTTCAGTCCCCAGTCCCCTGTTGACAGAGTTATCTCCAACATTAGCGTGTTGCCCGGCTATTGTATAGAGTTGTTGGAAGGTGCGGGGTTGGAATCTCCCCATTAATTCTTGATGACGTGGCTCCATCCCTTCTATGCAAATTTCCACTAATTGTGACTCGTTTATCTCCCTGCTATGATAATCCAGAGCTTTGGTCCTGAATCTTTGCATGAAATCTTCAGGATTCTCCTATTTTCCCTGACAAGTCTTTACCAGATATAAAATAGTAACTTGATTAGGAACATGAGCATCAACTGCGGAGGTGGTATTGATGATGGCCCCCACAACATGAGGCGTGGCAGGCGTGCTAATAAGTGGGAAAGACGAAGTGAGGCCCAAACCAAGAGGTTGGGTGACCATAGGAGTGAAAGGAGGAGATGAATTGGGCCCCACCAGAGGGGATACGACATTAGAGGTAACATGGGTCACGGTTTTGGTGGTGGGACCAGCAGGGAAGCTGATGGCATCCTAGTTTGGAGAGTGGTGGTCCCCACACCAAAGGATAGGGGGGACGTGTTAGCATAGGATAGGGATGAAGTGGACCCATGATGGACGTCCATGAAGGGTGGGGATGAGGTGGACCCCACTTGAGTTGAGGGAACCATGAAATTAGGGTTTTGAGATGTGATAGGATTCACGTTTTGGATGGTGGGACCAGCAGAGGTGATGACGCCACTAACCCTAGGATTTGTAGTCCCACTCATAACAGATGAGGTTGTGGGACCACCGGTGATACTTGGAGAATTTGTATTCTCTGAACTCTGCCTCCTAGTTTCAACCATATTTTCTTACAACCGAGATAATGACCTCCCACTGTGGTCGCCAAATGTTTTAGGGGTAAAATAATAATGAGAATCTGAGGGGTAAAGTGTGAAGTGTGATGATGTAATAAGAAGTTGTAATTGTATTCGAGAGGTCAAGATCGAACAAGACTCGCCTAAACCAAGAAATGGTCGTTCGAGTATTGCTTCAGTTACAAGAAGAGGATATAGGGTTGGTTTAGGAAGGGAAGCAGAGAAAGATAAGATCAGAGAATTGCTATAATTTCTGTGATGTTGATGATTAAATTGCTAAAAAAGAATGGATATTCAGTTCTCACTAGATATTGAATGCTGAATGAAAAGAGTTAATCAATTACCGATAAGATAGATTGATTATACTTGCACTGAATTAAACTGTTGAACTTGTCTGTTCTTGTTGTTGTTTCCAAACTGGTCGAGTGACCTATTTATAGCAATAGAATTCCAAATGATCTCGTAAGAAGTGGAAGAAGTGGAAGAGTGGGAGTGTGGAGTAAGTGGGACCAGTTGTTAAGAGTCTTGCGCCTAATATTAGGGAAGACTAACAACCCACTGTCTCATCCCCTCTTTTCAGCAACGTTCACACGACTTAGCTTTCTTTCCGTTGAGTGATTGAGCCGTTGCAATCACACGTGCCGTAGACCACCAAACCAAAACCCTAAAGAATATCCCCCCATGTAACTTACTTTATTCTCGTAAGATTTGTTAAGTGTTGAATATATGGTCAAAGATGACTAGGTGCAAAGTCGTACCAATTACTGGTAAACTCAGGACTTTGCATAAAAACAGAGATTAAGCGATAAGCTTGTGTATCTCTTTTAGGTTTGGTCTAAGGATTGACCCGGTCAATCGCCATTTAAACCAATGAGAGAAGTCTAAGGATTGAGCTATGCAACCGCCATTTAGACTGAGAGGATTTCAGCAACTCTCTGTGGCAATAGTCAAGTAAATACGACTTTTGATTTGCCATAAATATGAGAAATTGGCTTGTGGCATGTAATGCACCAATTCTCTGAATAATGAAGACATATGAATGCCCAAAATAATACTCCCTCTGTCACAGTTTAACTGTCCTCATTACTATTTTCATTTGTCTCAAAAATGTAACCAACTTCTAATTATATCTGTATTTTTCCAACAAACTTGCAGATATACCCTTAAAAAATATCTAGATAAAGTGGAAACAAATTCATAAATATATATTCTTATTACAATATTTATATTCTTTTTTTCTTTTATAGTTGTAGTTGGTAAAATCCCCATAGTAGAGATTTTACCAATACACCCAATAATCATACATGAGACACACATAAACACAAGGATTTATTATAGATTTATGGAAATATTATTACATAGGTTTCATGAAGAACTTAAGTGTTCTTCATGTTCTTGAGTAGAGGAGAAGTAGAGAAGATGGAGGTAGAGGGAGAAAGTAGAAGAGACCATCCCTTTCTTTTAGGGTTACATAGCTATTTATATGAGATCTATTTGACAAATTTACAATGCTACCCTCAAAGGGAATCCTATGCTAGAGTTCTTCTATGGTGTATCTTCTCCTAGGGAAAGCTAAGTTACACCGGCCTTGGCTTGGCGCCACATAGCGGGTACACTTCAACATCCAATAATCATGTGTCTTCCCCGCCAACAAGCATGGACGGCGACCTCAATCTCCATTCTTTGAACTTCAGCGGCTAGTCTTCTACTGGATAAGGATTGCTGACGCGGATCCCACTGAGTCAACGAGTCAACTCTGACAATCTGACCACTCTGATCTTCTCATAAACGCTCAACCACTTCTCAGCTTTCTGTCGGTGACGTGTCCTTTTACCCGCTGATCACAGTTCACTCTTCCATTCTTCTAACGATATTCGCCAATGTAGCTTCAGCGGCAGTTGATATAACCCTCAGCGGTATTAGTTGATGTAACTTCAGCGGTATTAGTTGATGTGGTTCTTGGCGTTCCACCCACTGATCCTCTATGCATGGTGATAAACCTAAAGCTTCTGTTGATGATTCTGTACTTCTCACTGATACTCTTCTTACGTAGCCTCACCTCTAGGATGCTTTTATTTGTAGAATGCATTTTCTACACCTACATTTTGCCCCTTTGCTTATGGATGGTTCGCAGATTAATCCTTAAGCAAAATCTCCTTGAAACATCATCTGGTGCAGGCGAAGTAAGAAATAAAGTCTTTGAAGTAGCTTGGCTGGATCTATTCTTGATTTGGATGGCTTTCTTCGGCAAAATGTCTTGGACGAATCTTCTGTTGGCGGCCATGGTTCTGACATGGATTGGCGTGTTGTCTTCAATCGTGCTTGGCTGACTCTGAGCTTTGGGCTTCAGTGCGCTGATGTAAACTTGAGCGGATTTCTTGTCTTCAGCGGATAACCATTGCTTGTGGAGAATACCGTTGTGCGAAAATCTATGGCGCTTTTTCTTCAGTAGGCTGACAAGGTTCGGCGACCATCAATGTGAATAAGGTATTGGTTGTTTCCGCCGTCTTCAAATTCATTTTTTGTTGAGTGTTGGTTGATGAAAATTTAGGAGGCTTCAGCGATCTCCATTTGAAAGTAAATGTTTTGTCTGTTTCTTCAAGTGGAGATGAGGAATTTTACAGTCTAAGGTATACTTCGGCGGTCTTTGTTGTTGAGGATCCTGATCTGAACTGTTTACTTGTGACTCTTCAGAGCGGTAATTTTATATCAACGGACTTTGCGAGTGACAATTGATTGAATTTTTGTTGTTGCTGAAGGAACTGAGCGGAAGAGTACAACTTGCTTTAAAAATATATATCTATATTTGCCCCTACTCTTGCGCGAGGTTCTGAAGCAACGACTCTAGATTCAACGGATTGTGGTTGACATATTTGCTTTCTTGCTTTTACCGCTATGCCTGCTTTGTATTGATTTAAAAATCCTTGTATTCACCAAGTGATGCCCTGCAAATGAGTCATAGAGAAATTAAAAAGAAGCTTGTATTTCATGTACACGGTTGCCCCTTTTTGCTTTGAAAAGTAGAGAGCCGAGACTTTTGAAAGCAAAAACAAGCCAAGATTTATGCATTTTATATATGGCTCTGCCCCTGTTGGTCATGCTATGAATCTTGTAAAATGCGATAGAAAACAATAACTCTAAGTAGATATGACATGCTAATATAATAACTTGGGTAAGTGATACTTATCTCTCAGCGGTTAGATGACTATTGCTTGTTTATTGCTAAGTTCAGCGGGTAATATAAGATTGAGCCGCTGCCCCAGCGTGCATCAACTTGTAGTTACCAATTTCATCTCAGCGAGAATTCGTGATGTTCAGCGGGTATCTTGTTGTAAAGTCGCCGATCCATTTGCATAAAATTATAGCGGTTACTCAAATTCAAGATCGTACTAATGCATATAACAAAGCAAATTTGAAAGGTAAAAGATAATATTGTGGATGCAAATAGTAACACAAACTTAGTGATCGTGCCCCTGCCATGGTTAGTAACTCATAAGGGAAGTGGAAATGTATTTTACAATGATCAATGTATCTCTATTGAGCGTATCATGAAATGTTTATAAAGTTTTTGATACTTAGCTGGTTTACTCAGCGTTAAGTAAATAGTTTGGCGGTTGCCCCTTGGTCACTTTGAAAGCCTCTGATGTTACCATGTCTATCCGCTGATATCTAATTTAATCCTGTGCAAGTCGGCGACATGTGTGCCAAACTTGAATTCGTTGGCGAAGACCGTTGTAATCAACTCCTTATCTTTTTAGAAAGCAGTGATGTTTGAAGTTCCTGTGAGTATGCTCCATCCAAGCAACTTGAAAGCAAAGTTAGTTTTTCTATTGTATATGCTTAAAATCACAGCGGGGTAATGCAAAGGTAATAGTATATGCAACATTTGTTGACTCATGGTGAAGCTGAAGAGCGCTATATAAATTCAAAGTTATAGTATGCTGGGATAAAATTATTGTAAAGCTTTATTATGCCCCTGGATGGTTGTCGTGCTATGTAAATGTTGATGGCGACCTTTGCCAAATTCAATTGTACGTCCCAAAATTTTTGTGAGGAAGCATATGTCTTTCAAGCAATGCTTGAAAATAGTAAGATGGAGAGTCATTATGTCGCCGAAGAAGATGAATTCCTTGCCAATTCTTCTTGTTTTTAATCCTTATAAGGATCAAATGCAATCTTTACTTTGCTTTTCCTTTTACCGCCGATACAATCAAATCCACTTTGGTTTCAATGATGAGCTGACATCATTTTTTCTTAGCCACATCGCACCCATTTTCGCTATACATTGTTACTTGTGCCCGTCGGTGATCTATTATAAGTGGTAGGTTTGCCAAGAGGGTGGTTAGTGCCTCCGGGAGTCTTATATTTTTCTGCCAGCACTTACAGATCAACAAGTAACGCGTCAGGAGTTATAGCACCAGTTAGCCAGATTTACTGTTATTCAAAGCTAGGATCATTGAAATCCAAAGTGGTTTGTCTTCTCTTCATGGCAATTTTGCCTCAGTATATGGCTATTGATCCTTGTAATTTTCTTGGCAATTTTGCCTCAATATATGGCTTTTGAGCCTTGTAATTTTTCTTGGCAATTTTGCCTCAATATATGGCTTTTGAGCCTTGTAATTTTTCTTGGCAATTTTGCCTCA
>JAJJMA010280159.1:18690-29947 GCA_023529015.1 Papaver nudicaule | reverse complement strand
TTTATGGTAAACTGATAGAGGACAGTTACACCATAAGTCAACAGTTTTGGTTTAAAACCCAGTATTGCTGACAAAAGCCTTTGGCATCGGTCAAAGCAACTCCTAGGCCTGTAACGGACGTCAGCTAGGGGAATCAAGTGCGTGACGATCTGTGGGGGATCCAGAGACGTAAGGAAGGCGACAGTAGCCAATTCGCTTGGAGGGCTTGAGTTGGTCTCTGCTACATCCCAGACCGAAGTCTTATAGTAGGCTAGCGTTTGTAGTCAGTTTGTACTGGGCGGTGTTCAAAACTGGACGAGGTCCCGAGGTTTTTACTGCAAGGCAGTTTCCTCGTTAAAAAACGTTTGGTGTCTTGTATGCTTTTACTTTCCGCATTATAACTCTGATTTATAATTAAAGCACCAAGTAGTACGTTATTACCTAACTGTCGAGACTACTCCAGTTAGAGGTTTGGATATTGATTTTTGAGATCGTCCAGACTTTACCATAAGACTCACGAGCCAAAACGAAAAGTTGGTAGTATTTCGGTACCCCTCCTTTTTCACATGACATCCCTCCGTTATACTTGTTGCCTCATTCTTGTAATTCCTATATTGGTAAGTATACGCAAACACAAATTTTTCTTTGTAAGGCCCCAACAATTGTTCCGTACAATAACCAACCGCCTTTTTGGCAACCTCCCTCCAAGTAGCTATGAAGAGCGCCAACATGCATTCATACTCAGGAATAGTCATCGAATGTATCACTTTATCCCAATCACGTCGAAACTCCAACCATTTAATTCCAGCCTTAATATATTCGGCATAGGCTTTCTTCTTCTCTTCATCTTTTTGTTCCTCCGTTAGTTTGCTAACACGTTCTTCTTCTAATATGTCACACTGAATGCCTCTAGGTTTCTTAGGCTTTTGAATATGATGCCTACAATTCGTCTTGATATTGCATTGTATGTGCCATGTACAAAGAAAATGTTGAGTTTCCGGGAAAACAACCTATATGACATTCATTAGTGCTTTATCCTTATCCGTTATTATAATCTTTGGAGATTGACTGGGTAAGTAAAGATCCTTCAAAGTTTCTAAAAACTATTCATAACTCACTTCGTTCTCCTTATCCATAAAACCCCAACCTATCGTGAAAGTTTGTTTATCCGATGTGTGGCAAGTAATGTTCATCAATGGCATGTTGTACTTGTTTGTCTTGTAAGTACAATCAATGAACAAAATTGGATAGAAGCATTGAGCCAATTCGATCATATCCGGATTGCCAAGAAAATATGTTGCACTTTGTCATCAATGACTTGCTTCCTCATTGTGCAGTTGTGTTTCTCGACTAGCCATTCAAATTGTTCCATAATCGCTCTACAATTCCATGACCCTTTCCTTTGTGCGGCTCTTTCAGTGTAAATTTGCCTCAAAATAGACAAGTTCCCTGGATCATCCACCTTTATCGCCCTTAGGATATCGATTGGCCGGCGTGCAATCATCGACCTCAACTTTTCCTTCTCATGGGGTTTCAACCCACAAACGGAAGAGTGTCCAATAAGAGAATGAGGAGTATCATGGTTGTGATGACCGTTCTCAACCCTATGTAGGAAATACCCTTTTGAACGGCTGTCACCTACTACGATCATGAATGGGCAATGGCACATCCTTGATTTACATTTATACTCACACTTCAAACTCTTTTTCTCATATGGTTTAGACTTGCTTCAATGACTTGTTGGGGCGCCACTTCGATCGCAAACAATTTGCAAACGATTTATGTTTGAACGTTTGACAAACACTAGACCTTGGTTCAGCTTCTTGCCTTTATCTACGAACCAAGCCTTTGCTTCCTCCTTAGTGTTCCATGTCTTCACGGAGAAAACCAAAAGGCAATTAGATCACTATACTATAGAAATTGTTTTCAAATGGCGGATGAAAAATCAAGATTATGTTGTTGCATACCAAGTCAGTTTGATAGTGGGCGGAAGTATCAGGCAGTAGCTTAGATACTGCTCCGGGTTGATCTTCGAGCCGTACAACAATCTACAAAATTGGAGAAGGAAGTTAGATACAACAATCGTTTCATACATACAATGATAAGCACCGATTAAAAACAATCTGCAAATACTAAACTGAATATGAGCCGACCAGAGTTACGAAGAGATTGAAAGTCTCCTGTACTCTACGATCGGCACATACAAAACTGAATATTAGCCGAGTGAATTTCGACGAAATTTAAGGTCTCATATAACCTACAATCGGCTTATATGTTTGCCAACAACCACCGATTAATAACTTGATCATTTTCTTGAAGAAAATAACAATGTTTTAATCGGTGGTTAGATATGATATGACAAGCCGATTCTGGTTCTGCAAACCAAGCTTCCATTAAAAACCCAGAATCGTTGTATATATTGAACACAGTCAACCGATTGTTGTTACTACTGAAGAACAATCGTTAGATAACCTATTGATCATACAACGATTCTGGGTTACGAAGGCAAAACCCGTGGAAAAAATTTGATCTTTTTTCCATTCAAGCTAGACAAACACCATTCGAGTTGCTTAACACGTATACCTCATTATTGGGAGGAGCTTCACGGTAATAATCATCATTTTGCTCCCTCTCGAGCTCCTCACGTAGGCGTTGGTTGTGAATGTATTCTTGCTCCCTCACATAATCAAGATCAAACTCGTTTAGTGATTCATCAACATCTTCATCACTACTAGAGGCTTCATCATCGGTGTATTCTTTCACCATTTTCACAAAAACCCTAGTTTTTCAAAGTTTTCCCACCCTTTTCTCTTTCTTCTCTACAACTATAAACACACTCAAATGATTTTCTACTAACTATATAGCTTTACTTTAATCAAACTAACTTAACTATAAACAGAATTAACTAACTAATCACATAATTAGCAACTAATTGAGAAAGGGTAAAACAGTCTTGTTTTATAAGGGATTTTCCGATTTTACTATACAACATCCGCCGTAATTATTTTTTCATGGGGCCAAATACTCATTCATGGGGCCAAGATATATGCTATCTATGAATGTAGTCTCTTTAGGTAATCTCACAACAAAAATCTGCTTACGCTGTTAAAAAAAGTACAGTACTTGTTATTGGAAACCATATAATGCTCCAACGTCAAAAGAAAGAGATTGCTAATATAACATTAAGATGACCAAAATCATCGGTAATTGAATGTCAACAAAAAATGTGAATAGATGCAAGGCACTCATTGTTTGACTCATAACCGAAACTGAAGGAATTTGTATTCGGTAACTATGTGCACTACCCAACTTACCGAACATCAATGCAGGAGTTGTTGATTGGAGCTGCGCGGTGATGATGACATTGGAGCTGATGCTGAAGCTATCATAGCTGCTGAAGCTGGTGCTTGATGCCAAAGAAGTACTGATTTCGGGAGTACTAATAAATGGTAGAGCACCAGCAGAAGTAGCTTCTAATTTCTTACGAGGGCTCATTCACAACTGCATAAGAGTGACAAGACTCTCTCTCTGAGTCTGGTCACTAATAAGCTTTCTGGAGCTTTAACACAGCAGTATCAAGTTCACTATTGCAGGCTCTACAATAAGAATTATGAGCCTGGGAATTTAGTGGCTTCATAGATAAAATACAGTACAGTACAAGAAATAAGGTCTTGATGTCGCATTAGGCACATTTGTGGCTTTCGGAAATTGACTCATATGAACACCTTGACCTAAAATAAAAATACACAGCAGTCTGCAAGGTATCCTGCTCATTGTGGCATTTTTTAATGACAAACCAAATAGGTTGGTTGTGGCTAATGAAAGTAAGTAAATTTAGATCATATTAGTTGCAACAGAGAAACTAACAGTCTGTTCAAACTCACACTTTCTGTAAAATGACACTAGTAATTCTCCTATAGCTGCTCGAAAGTATAATCAGGGCCTCTTGTCTCCTCAATTTCAACAGACTCCATTGTTTTTGTATCTTCTTCCCCTTATTTTTTTTTTCAAGGAAAGGTATTCTTGTGCGGTGATCCTTGACGAAGCTAATTTTTGAACTTCAACGGCCTTTTTGAGGTTGCAGTTATTGTGTCTAAAATTATGAGATTAAACATCAACTGAACAAATCTTACCAGTTTATATGTATATGTATTCAAGCTCCGAATCCTCCTCTAGCTGCTCGCGGCTTTTGGTCTCTTCAAATTCAATTAACTGCCTTACTTTTGTATCTTCTTCACCTAATTCCTTCAAAGAAACTAAGGTGTTCTTGTGAGGGATTATCCTAATATGTGGTTTCTCCAACTTCGCAAGCCTTTTGGAGGTTGAAGTTCGTGCGTCGTAAATCTTTAGATAGTAACTATCACAAGTTATACCACCATTACTCTTGGTAACGGCTAACAAATCGCCATTGTCAACCCTTAACACTTTACTCCAACCCAATGACTGATGTTCCTCGTCATGATTATCGTTCTTCTTTTTCAATAGCCATATATCAAAAACATGGTCTCCTTTGTTATATTCATAAAAAGACAAAAACCCATCTAAAACCCCAAGTCTATTATATTCATGATGATAACTCTCTTGGGGCAAAGGAGGTGCTGAAATATTTTCACAAAACTTTTCTTCCGCTAAATCGAAGTTGATGATCGACGTCGTTCCGAAAAAAATTCTGTCTAGCCAGTAAATAGCCCCATTGGCAAAGATACCTTCTTTCTTCCGATAATATAATTTGATGTCAGGATTGAACACTCTAATGGTTCTCCATCCGGTGCCACTGCCTAGAGTGTATATGTGGACTTCTATGTTTGTCTTCGACGCACGTAAACTTATAACCTTGTACTCGTTTGTTGAAGAAACATAACCAAAGCAGCCTGTCCCATGAGTATATGGTTCAAAATCACACCGATCTAGTTTAGTATCTGGTGGAAGTATAACATATTCCTTAGTGATAGGGTTAAAAATACAATACGATGGCACTCCGGAGAAACAGATCAAACCATCACACGAACCAACAAGCCCGTAAAGTTCGAATGGAGGGGTAAAATTAATTCTCTGAATGGGCGTTATCGACTCATTGTTATCGTTGTATTCAAAATACTGAAGGTTTTTACCAGGCCAAACAAGAAAAGCCAACTTACCGGATTGATTTAGGTGATGTAAGTGCATCTTCGAAAACGATTCATGACAAACAAGACTTCTCCAAGTTTTGCATACTGATTTGCAGTGAAGAACGTATTTAGCTGGTACTCGAGTTAATATCTCTAATGTAATCTCTCTAGGTAGAATGTTGAAATACTCCATGAAAAAACTTATAACGAAAACCAGTGACCAAATTTCGGGGATGTAAAGGGATCCTGAAATCTACTAGGAGATGCGCGAGAATGGTCTGTATTTATAGAATTAAACTTAGTTACCCTTTTCTTGAGGGCCAAGTTGTACATAGAGAAGGGATTATTTGAGGCAACCCTCCTTGACTAAAGTAAAAGGGTCACCTTTTAGAGAAAATAAATTTACTAGATGTTATAAATTTGAAATGGGCGTAAAATTAAACTTTTCTCCTTGTTAGGTGTAGATTAGTTTTTCTTTTATTGTGCAAGTATATCTCATTGACAAAGTATCAGGCGCCACACATGGCTAGCTGGAAGATTGTACTACAATTTAGGTTTAACCAAGATTTTTATTGAAGTAGACAACGACATTGTGTGTTATCTATGGGCAAGCAGTACATACCTGCTCAAGTAGTTGCAAGTATCAGACTTGAATTTGTGTATCCATCTGTTGATACAACAAAAAGTAATGTTCGTGCTACAAAAGAATTTAAACATCTGCCCTTGGTGAGAAATCATTGTTAGTAAACCCTGTTAGATTGTAAACTGAAAAGGTAAACTTAGATTTGTGGTCGGTTAAATCCGATAGACCTTAGATATCAAACTTCGCTGCAGGTAATTCGCAAGCAAGATAATATGCCCCGTTTCCGTAGAGGTAATTCACAAGCAAGATGAACAGTGGAACATTCATTACGAGGTAGAAGTAGGCCTTCAGAGTTTCTCCTCACAAATCTCTAATCCAACGAACAGAGACCATATGATATGCAAGCATCCAAGAAAAAGAACAAGTTACTAAAAAATGCTGCAACGTTTTGCCAAAATTAAGGCTGCTTCCTAGTAGAGTACACATAGATGTACAATCTGTTGTTCAATTTACAGAAGAAGAATACTGAAAGTTATCAGTTTTTTAACCAAATGGCAATCACATACCATCCACAAAATTTTGAAGCAATTTCACCAGTTATTTGCAGTCTGCCATATTAATTCCGTTTTTCAGTAGGACAATTTTGATGATGCATCAAGAACTGGTGGCTTTCTCACGCATTAAGAAATTCTCCCAAGTAGGGAGATAATATGTGGCCATATTGCCTGCAAATCATGAGCAAAGATTTTTTCAAAATACTGATTGGACGGTATTACCGTCCCTAACATTGGCCCAGCAATGAAGCGACAATCATCCGACAAGTGAAGCTTCATGGCATAGGCAAGAGTAGGCCAATGCATGCACCAAGTGATGCTGAGTTGACAAAAGTCCGAAAGCATGAGCTAACCCAGCTCAAGGGATATGCAAAGGGCTTGGCATAGGCTATGAGTTGGCCTAGATGCTAATCCAAGGTCATGACCAAGGCTTGGATGGCATACGTGAAGTTGGTGATGCATGTGGCATGCATCACCATTGTCAAAGTACTTAGCCAAAGATGCGCGTAATGCTTGGGAGCGAGTTGACAGCAGCAATGTAGGCATAAGGGCATGCCTTTACTCTAGTATATGCATCCTAAAGAGTAAAGGCCAAGGCCAAGTGAGCCAGGAGGCTTGTGGATGCGAGTTTGCTGTTGGATGGCCCAGGATGGCGGTTACAAGTCAGTTATGACTTGGTGCGTGTGGCCAAAGTATGTAGACAAGTGGAGACGGTTATAAAGTGGATTGTGGCCTAGAAGGAGGACGAGTAACCATATGGGACAGGTGTAGAGTTGTTGGCCAAGGTAGCTAGGAACTGCTCAGACATAGGCCACTTTAGTCAGTTATTGACAGTTTCTTTGGACAGATGGCATGTCCAAAACATATGCACGAGTTGTGCACGGTTTTGGTCAGCTATCCTCACTATATAAGCGAGTTTGAGGCTTAGTATAGGGAGAGAGGAAGGCATAGACGCGAGAGCACATAGAATAGAAAGGAGAAGGCTTTCTATTGAGTGTAGGCATAAAAACAAAGTTTTTAATCTGTTGTGTAGGCCAAGATGGCATGTTTTGGTTGTACTTTCCCTTAAAGCAATAAAAAGGTTTATTGTGACATATACTTGTGTTCAGTAGCATTGTTTATCCGTGTATTGATGGTATGATAGGAATTGTAAGCATTATGGGATGTTTATGATTGAGAGAGAAGCGAATGCATAAGAAGACTTCCGTTGCAAAGCTCGAGTTTTGTAAGGGTGATTGTGTAGGGACAATCTTATAAGGATGAGTACTATTGGGTGAAGCTTGATTAACGAGAACCACTAGAATTGCCGGGTCAATCCCTAAGTAAAGTTGCAGGATTTGAAGGCCACAAATTGGGGGTGTGACAGTTCGGGTATCAGAGCAGGTTTTGGCTGTTTTGGTACACAGTTAAGTGTATTTGTTGGATAATACGTTCTCTCTAAAGCTATTTTTCCTGTTAGCAAATAGACAATGAGTTTATTTCAGAGATATTGCATTTGAAATGGGTTCTAATGGCGAATTGATCGACGAAGAACTACCGGGTACGTTTGATCAATTGGAAGAATGTGGCATTGACGAGATGGCCTTAGAGATGGGTGTGGATGTCATAGATATTCCTGTTGTTTCTGAAGAAAACAAGAGGTTGGACTGGTTTACAACATTTGATGAAAGGGTGGGATCATTGGAAGAAAGAATTTCTAATGCCACATTGTCGGGATGGGAAACTAGTAACGAAGTTTCTGGATTGAAGGGTCAATTCAGTGATGTCAAGTCCATACTAACGGAGTATGTGAAGAAAATGTCGGAGGAGATGACAAGTCTTCGCAAAGCTATCAATGCTGGTACATTTGCAGGGACAAATGTTATCGAGGAGAATGATTCTCGAGTCCAAGAACCAAATATGTATATGGGTTCCAGAGATGCTAGAGAAGTTGAGAACTTCTTGTATGACGCTGAGGCATACTTTGAAGCTAATGGAATCAAGGGAGAAGAGATGCCAACTCTCGTGGGAAAATACCTGGGAGGTGATGCAAAGGTTTGGTGGAGAACCATTCTGCAAGAAGAAGAAGTTGCTGGTTATGCCAGGCCATTGTTGTGGGACGACATCAAAGAAGGTTTGAGAGGTCAATTTTGGCCAAGCAATGGTGCTTGGTATGCAAGAGAAAGCTTACGTAGGTTGACCATGACGGTCACACCACAAGCCTACGCTGATAGCTTATCTGCATGGGGTGCAAGAAGTGCGTGGAATGAGTGAAGAAGATCAGATGTTCCAATTCATGTCAGGTGCCAAAGCTTGGGTTAATGCAGAACTCAGGATGCACAAGGTACAGCACATTGAAGAGGCTATAGAGGTGATCAGGAACCTTGTTGATTATACGCCAGCTACATCTTCACAAGGATCTGGTAGCAAGGCTAAAGGCAAGGCCAAATCTGATGCCAGGAGCAAGAATGTTGGGCCAGCAGATGAAGCGATATTCCCTACGTCCCGGAAGTACAAGGGATGTTTCATTTGCAAGGGTATGCATTTTGCAAAGAGTTGTCTACTCAAGGCACAACTTATTGGACCAAGTGGGGATGATTATGGGGATCATTCCAGCAAGACTCGAGGTAATCAAAGTGAAGGTACAAGGAAAAGGCCTCGCAGTGAGGTAGTATCTCACTCTGATCGTAGAAGAGCCTACTAAGCCAAGACTAAGAGGCGTGTCGTTGTCTCCTTAGGCAACACGAAGAAAGATAGCATGGGTGTTTTCTGGCCTTGTTTGTTAAGACTTTATTGTTAGTAGATGCAAACTCTGAGTGTAGAGTTTGGTTGTACAGACTTTGTTAGAGTCTTCAAGTTTGTATAGACTTTGCTTTTGGTGTAAGCAATGTGCATGCACCAAGTGATTGTGAGTTGACAAAAGTCCGAAAGCATGAGCTAACCCAGCTCAAGGGATATGCAAAGGGCTTGGCATAGGCTATGAGTTGGCCTAGATGCTAATCCAAGGTCATGACCAAGGCTTGGATGGCATACGTGAAGTTGGTGATGCATGTGGCATGCATCACCATTGTCAAAGTACTTAGCCAAAGATGCGCGTAATGCTTGATAGCGAGTTGACATCAGCAATGTAGGCATAATGGCATGAATTTACTCTAGTATATGCGTCCTAAAGAGTAAAGGCCAAGGAAAAGTAAGGCAGGAGGCGTGTGGATGCGAGTTTGCTGTTGGATGGCCTAGGATGGCGGTTACAAGTCAGTTATGACCTGGTGCGTGTGGCCAAAGTATGTAGACAAGTCAAGACGGTTATAAAGTGGATTGTGGCCTAGAAGGAGGACGAGTAACCATATGGGACAGGTGTAGAGTTGTTGGCCAAGGTTGCTAGGAACTGCTCAGGCATAGGCCACTTTAGTCAGTTACTGACGGTTTCTTTGGACAGATGGCATGTTCAAAGCATATGCACGAGTTGTGCACGGTTTTGGTCAGTTATCCTCACTATATAAGCGAGTTTGAGGCTTAGTATAGGGAGAGAGGAAGGCATAGACGCGAGAGCACCTAGAATAGAAAGGAAGAAGGCTTTCTATTGAGTATAGGCATAAAAACATAGTTTGTAGTCTGTTGTGTAGGCCAAGATGGCCTGTTTTGGTTGTACTTTCCCTTGAAGCAATAAAAAGGTTTATTGTGACATACACTTGTGTTCAGTAGCATTGTTTATCCGTGTATTGATGGTATAGCAAGAATTGTAAGCATTATGGGATGTTTATGATCGAGAGCGAAGCGAATGCATAAGTAGACTTCCGCTGCAAAGCTCGAGTTCTGTAAGGCTGATTGTGTAGGCAGATTCTTATAAGGCTGAGTACTATTGGGTGAAGCTTGATTCACGAGAACCACTAGTATTGCCGGGTCAATCCCTAAGTAAAGTTGCAGGATTTGAAGGCCGCAAATTGGGGGTGTGACAAATGGAGGACCACACAACGAATCAGCATAACATACATTACATACCAAAGAATTCTCAATAGAAACCCCAAAATTTGAACTTAAGATGCTAAATTACCATCGATTAGTGGAGTTGGAGTTAAAGATTAAGGCCAAAGATTGAGTCTGTGGTTGTAGAACTGGTGGAGGTTACCTACACACCAATGAGCATACTTGCCAGATTAGTGGAGGTGGAATTACGCACTCGAAGTATCCAGAGATTATATGAGACAACGGGGACAACTAAAGAAGATGGTGCCATGGATATGAGAGTCGTCGGCATGAGCATACTTGCCCTCATCAGCAAAGCTCAAGCTTCATTATTGGACCCAAAAAGTTGGTAGATAAGCAAATTTATTTTTTACTTTTGATTCAGGTCTACTGCTGAAAAACTGTTGCAGCAAGATACAGTTTCTTACTTGCACTAGAGCTCATCACAAATACAAGCCAAACATTGCAACTCAGATAAGATGCAAAACATAACTTACTGAACCATACAATGAAGACTAGAATACACAGTTCAGAAACTATTTCCATAACAGTTCAAAAAGCTGTTAGCATCCAAGATTCAAAAAATCTTCAATTGCACATTCTTTGCTCGACTAATTTTCTGTTTTACAATACTCCTGGTCAGAAAATTTCTGCAGTTTGCAGCATCATTTCTTTTTGCCGCATTTCACATAATCATACTTCAACCCTGTCACTGGAGGATATGTTTAATTGCATAAAACAATATGCTGAGCAAATCCTTATTGGGGCTATGCAATGTTAGAAAAATTAGTACCGGATGTGGCCCATGTGCCACATTTCTGAATGACAACGGTTAAAAATAACTAACTTATGGCTCTTCACTTATTATGTCCCTTCTGAATAGGTGTCCTTTGGAGAATAGGTGTCTTTTGAAGTTGAAGTCTCACGTCTGTTAACTCTTGATGGAAGAGTTATATAAGGTATTGACAAAGGTCCCTAATCTCACCAAAAGAGTTTCTGTTAAGTTTCTGTAACCATCACAGTGAAAGGAAACATAAGGGTTGGGTAGAGATTAGAAGACAAATCTTGTTGTTCATTATTTCAGGGCATCT
>JAJJMA010280159.1:0-18680 GCA_023529015.1 Papaver nudicaule | reverse complement strand
TCTTCTCTGTTTGTTTCTTCTACATCAACTGTTCGAATCAACAATGATCAGTGGTATGTGATTCTTGCTTATTTCCGCATTAGAGAATTTCTAACATGCAAGACATCCTACCAAAAGGCATTTAACGAGCAGCTATTGTTCATGAAACGAGGTACATTTCCCATATACCTTTAGCACTACCAATGCATAAGACTACTCAAATGAATGGAATTGTCTGCCTGAGCTAATACAAGATAGGTATTCTGGATAGACGGAAATTAAAAAAGAGTACTCACAGAATTACAATTAAGTCACTGAAAACTTCACCAAAATAGTCGACAACATAGAACTTCTATAAACTTGCACCGATGGAAGAATTAAAGTAGCTGAAATATATGCTAATAGCCTTAGGTTCACACAAAGATTACTAGGTTTTCCAATTTCAAAATTAAACTCATTAAATTCGCAGAATGAAATGAATATTACTTCTAAAACTCAACAAAGATTACCAGTTGATATGTACCCATCCTCCTAGAGCTGCTCGAAAGCATAATCAGGGCTTCTTTTCTCCTCCCTTTCCACTGATCCCATTACTTTGGTATCTTCTTCGCCTAATTCTTTCAACGAAACAAGGGTGTTTTTGTGAGGGCATACTTGACGAAGCAATTCCTTAAACTTGACAATCTTTTTCGTGGTTGAAGTTTTTTGTCATAAACGTTGAGATAGTAACCGCCGTACGTTAAAATACCATCACTCTTCGTAATGGCAAACAATCTGGTTTGGTCAATCCTAAACTCTTTACTCCAAAAAGATGAATGATGTTTCTCTTGCTCATTCTTCTTTTTTAATAGCCTAATATCAAAACAATCGCCTCCTCCAGGTGCAGCTAGACGAACAGCAACATACAAGTACCCATCCATAACCCCTATTGTACTAATTTTTTTTTCATGATTGGTTTATAGTTGACATGTATCATGGGTTAGCAAAAAAAAAAATAGTTTAAGTCGAATATTTTTAGTTCAATTAAGTTCCGAAAACTTTGGAAAAAAATAGGAAAAAGTCAAGCTGGCCTATTTTTTTGGGACGGAGGGAGTATATAACTAGGTAGATTGCGATGACAAACCATAATTCGATATCCATTAATATTTTATATGAGTTACATTTTTGAATAAAATCTGCAAATTTTCTATCAGAATGAGGGGAGTGGCCCATAGGATTATTATTGGCAGGAGAGTGCCCATACAATGTGGGACTAATAATCTCAACACGCGTGGACATAGAATCGGGTGACGCGGAGTAGAGGTACGGTCATTTTAGACTCGTCACATATAACCTGCTCTGATACCATATTAGAATGTGGGCATCCAACTCAAAACCAATTGGCAATCAGGGGAGTGACCCATAGTATTATTAGTGGCAGGAGAGTGCCCATACAATGTGGGAGTAATCCTCGAAACGATTTCCTATGGCAGAACAGAATTCATGTTCTTAACTGAGATGCTTAAGTGTCATTCCCAGAGGGAGTTGGAAGTATTGTTGGCATTGGCTTGAACACAAACGGTGCGTGCATCCAAAAGTAATCACTAAAATGAATGCCTGGAATGAATGAATGAAGGACGGCAAAGTTCTTCATATCTTTTGGTTCTGATGTTGTATGCCCAAGCAAAGCTGTTGTAACCAAGCATTACAACATTTTTATCTACTGGACTCAAGCCTAAAATTTGGATTTGTTTACTCGAGAGATTTAAACCTGGTATCAGACATCTATAACAACGTAGTATTTCAGTATGAAATGAATCCTTTAACTTGTTATCAATTTCTGTCAGGAGATTATCCAATTGAATATCCTCGTGCAACAACTGCCATTCTCCCTCCAAAACACTCAAAGTGTTATTTCTTTCTTCAATGTGAGCATAAAAGATCAACCCTTCTGACACCCCAATACTGCGGCGGATGAAATATATAAGTTCTGTGCCATACACATGCCCTCTACCTTCGTAAGAACAGTCGGGAAAATTGATAAACTGACACTGATGACCACCAGGTTTAGCGTTGCTGTTGTCGAAATCGTAAACTAACATTTGGTTTTCCCCTGTATTCAGATACAACACTCCGTGATTGATAACTGGATTGGTATAGTTGCAGTAATGGCAGGTTAGAGCTTGGGTGCACGAAACTTTATAGATACTCTACTCAGTTGTGGGATGCGCACTACAGATGCTAGTAGTTCCAGATGCTAGTAGTTCCAGAATATTATGGAAGCTCAATTCCACTCATTATGGAAGTCTAATTGGGCTTCCATAATAAGCCATGGATTTCCACAATAAGTCGAATTGGGCTTCATTAATAAGCCATATTTGAGTTGCATGGGAACCCTGTGTAATTTGCACTGCACCATTGACTTCTTATGGTACAAACACCCCCCAAGCGCATTTGCGAAGGGACTAATGAAGCACAATACTCATACGATTTAACAAGCAGCAACTTGAAGGGTGGCAGTTTGACTGGAGATTTGGCAAGTCTTAGAAAAAATGCTGGGATGACATTCCAGGATTGGTTCTAGATGACCCTCTTGATAAATGCCATAGTTCTAAAATAAACCATGGTAACAACATTCTTTGAAACAAGACCAGAAAAGAACGGCCACATTTTAAATTTGAAAAGTGATTCAGGGGCTTCAGTTTTTTGAAATTTTTTGAAGCCCCTGCACTATTTACTTCAAATGTCCCCACGAATTATAAGGGGGTGTAAAAAAAACGTGAAATGACTAAGTTAACCTTATACTAATTTATACTAATTTTTACCCAAATTTATCCCACCCTAATTACAAACATAAATACTTATATCCCACACAAAAAAAATCAAAACCTAACAATCAAAACATCAAAATTTCTCCCCTCTTCTCCTCTCATACCTCTCTTTTCTTCCCCATTTCCTCTCCACATTTTCTCATTTTCGAGTTTTTGATCATGGATGGAACCAAAACTGATGCAACAATGGAGCAGCAAAGGTAAGCATCCAAACCCACTCTTTTGTTATTGATTTTGGTGCTAAAACTAGGTAAGATTCACTCCATGAAAATCAAAAAACGAGTTTCAGAACTACTTACGGCTGGCTATTAGAGCCGTAAGTCCTACTTACGTCTCGCATCTGAAGAACAGCTAGCCGTAAGTAGTTTGTTAGGTAAGCCATTAAAGCTTCAGATCCAAGCCGTAAGTTCAGTTTACTAGCCGTAAGTTAGTTACGTCTCATTTCGATACATTAGTTACTAGCCGTAGGTTTCTGTAAATCAAAATTTATTTGTCGCAAGGTTACAGGCCGTAAGTGTAACCTTAGCAGCCATAAGTTTAGTTACGGCTGCATATCTATTTGAATTAGTAGCCGTAAGTTACACTGACAACCAATTTTCTCACATTTCTCTGCCATATTTTGCGCTTCAGAGAACCAGACTCAAGTGCCGTGGCTGCACCAACTGAAATAATGCAAGTACAGATTCCTGAATCCAGTGTTGTGATTGAACCAAATGAAACTAGCCAAGTTATTGAGGAACTTCCACAAGAAGGTGCAGAAAGGGAGTATCTTCCTGCCATAAGATCACCAATTCGTAATATTCTACCACTATTGGGTGATGACCCTGATCCTGGCCCCAGCTATATCCCTTGCACTTGTGACCTTAATGAGCGACCAATCCGTAATCTTCGACGCAAGAGAGTTGGTGAGGTGGACGACGTTCCTTGTCGCAATAGAATTTGTGTTGCTGTAGAACGTCTTCGTCCACTTGTCGAGGCGAATGGCGGACCGAGCTTTGAACTAATCCGCAGCCGAACATGGTTTGGAACTGGAAATGTTAGTTGATTTTATTTATGTGTTGAGTACGGTTCTTCTTTTATGTTATGTGTAAACCTAAACATCTATGGGTGAACCAATTATGTGTTTTAATGGTTGAATATTAGTAGTTGTATCATCTATATTTTGAAATTAGTAGTTATGTTGTATTTACTATTTACACCCGCAGAAACAACCCATGCTCTCTTTTTGCACCCCAATTGGCCACATGTGCGGAACACACGTGTGCAATAAAAACACAAAATAAAAAGCCAAAGAAAGGGGCTTCTTTTTCTTTTTCTTCTTCTTCTTCTTTCTTCTTCTTCTTCTACGCCTCTTTTCTCTCTTTCTCTTCTTCTCTTCTATTTCCTCGTCTCGCTTAATTGGCGATTACGAATACTTTCATCGGCGATTAAATTCTATAAAACCATGACGAAGAAATCAAAACCAAAGGAGGGGGAAGAACAACCCACTCGTCCGAGAGCGGTTTTCTCCGAAAACCCACCGGAACTATTACCAAATCCACTACAACCGCCTCCACAATTTCAATCCAACCCCGAAATGGTCTCCCAAAGGTAAGAATTGAATACCCATCTCTCCAATTTCAGTTTTTATTTCTTAGATTTATTTTTCGAAATGTAACTAGGGCAAAATCGCGGTTACAATGTTAGTTACGGCTACTTAGGTTTTCACTTTTGTAGCCGTAAGTTCCTTTAGTGAAACCAAAGTTGTATCGCAGAGTTAGTAGCCGTAAGTGGTAATTAGCAGCCGTAAGTATAGTTACGGCGCCAAAAGTTTTTGCCTTAGCAGCCGTAAGTACTCCTGTAACTTTGGATACCAAATGTCAACTAGTTACGGCTACTAATTGCTTATAACTTTCAGCCGTAAGTTACTTACGTCGACTTTCGATAGGGGCATTTGTAGCCGTAGGTTAGTTACGTTTTGCTTCTTCAACCCCTATGTAGCCGTAAGTAGTAATTTATTTCCATGGTTCTATTGTTTCAAACAGTCGTTGTTCACCAAATGTTTACCACAGGCGGAAGAAAAAGAGAGCTAATGACCTGACCCCTGTTGCTTCCCCCCCAGCTCGTGGGGGTGTTAATTTGCACGCCGGCAACAGAGGTGCAAGGGTAGGGGTAGGTGAGGGAGGAAGTGGGAGCGGTGAACAAAATTTGGAGGATGTTGCTCCAATTGATGATGCTGTAGCACAAGCTAGCCCGTCTCAACATCAAGAACAGGCAAGCTCGTCTCAACATGTAGCACAAGCTAGCTCGTCTCAACATCAAGAACAGGCAAGCTCGTCTCAACATGTAGCACAAGCTAGCTCGTCTCAACAGCCACCAAACGAAAGGAAGGAGAGAAAGAAAGCTGGACCTAGACACCAAAACATTCCAAAGGACGGGTTTTTACCACCAAAGGAAGACGGAAGACTTTGGGGTGAGGCGGAGGATCCAAGTGTGTTAATTGGTTACGAGCATTCGTGGGCCGCACAAGTTTGTAAGCAAGCGGTATGAATCAATACTTTTCCCACTTTACTATAATCTTACTTTTAAAATCTAAAATTTAAACGTTTTGTATTTTAGGATCATAAAGATGCAGTTCAGCTTTTGAAGCACCAAAAGGCCGGGGTTTGGTCCATTGATGAAGAATCACCAAAGGTTAAGGCTCTGGTTCAGGCTTCAGCATTGTGGCCTGGCATTCAGAATTCTCAGGTTGTCCATGATAGTATTGTCACTGCCGCTTTGAGAGAGAGATACTGTCCTGAAACCGACACCTTTCATTTTGGATTCGGCGAGATGACTCTCATCTTGGACGATATGTGGTCCATTGCCGGCCTCCAAAGTGAAGGCAAAGCGGTTCGCGAAGGGTACACTGAAAGGATGGCTTGGCCACAACTGTATGACCTATGTTTCACCACTCTTGGGTGGAACAAAGACAAATGTGATGAGGAATTCTGGATTGCTTCATCCCACACTGAGGAAGACCTAAGAAGAACCGCAAACAAACATTTGGTTCGAAAGGTAAAGCTTGATAGGTTGAGGCCTGAGTTTGGGGGTACACTCAAGAAGGAACTTTCTGATGAGAGGGCTAAGCAGGTGGCCACAGCTTTCTTGTTGCACCAACTTGGTACCATTTTCTTCCCCGACCAGAGTGGAAACCGGGTGAATATTGGCTACCTTCAGTTTTTGAGGACCATTGAGGGCACCCACGACTATTCGTGGGGTTCGGCAACCCTTGCCTTCCTTTTAGACAGTCTTAGAAAGGCCTCGAGGGCGGGTGCTAGCAACATTGCTGGAAATATTGGTATTTTACAGGTAATTTCCCATCTTCATTTTATTGTAATATGTTTTGTCTTCATTTGATTTGTAACCCAACGTTATGTTTTCAATTTCAGTCATGGTTTTATGACCATTTTCCAACACTTAAGATACGCCCAAGATTGAACCGACACTGGAAGCTGGACAAGGTTCCTGAGGTTGATGGGGATGATGAGGACGATGAGGATGATGAGGATGAGGATCCTAATCACGATCGCCCAACAGGTATGAAGTATCCTTTCGAACAAAACCAACTAAGAAAGAAGCATCAGAAGATAGAGTGGTTGAGGGAACAATTAGACGACTTAGATGCATCCCAAGTGGTGTTTGATCCATACATGCGTATAGACCCGGAAACGGGGGATGACAAGCGTGAGCTTTCACCACTTGCTGACTATAATGGGCCTATCTATCATCCTCATGGGTTTGTCATGACTAATCCTAGGCGATGTCTCCGTCAAATTGGTTTTGTTCAGACTGTTGTTCGTCATGAGAACTTCAAATTGCAAAAGATAGAGGATGGTACTAAAATTGAAAACAGCTACATCAAGATGGTCTATTCTCCAACTCCATCAACGGACGTATGGAACAATCGTCATCAACCACAATACAAGATCCCTAGATTCCAGTTGAACCCTGCATTGGGCACAAAAGAGGCCACCCCAGATTATTTGCCATGGTTCTACAAGTGGGGTCATCCTTATGTGATCAACCACGATCCGGAAGCAATCTGCATCATCGAACAAGAGAAAGCCAAACTCAAGAAGGCCGTTGAAGGGAAGGGGAAGAAATCGTTGGAGTTGTTGGCTAAAATGGCCAAAATTGGGGTAAGCACACTATAAATTCATGATCATAGTTATATTCATTGGTCTTAAACTAATCCTACTTATGTTATTTGCAGCAAAAACGAGTGCAAATGTTGGTAACGAGCATGTGCGCCCACATCTCCGGTGGCAAATCTTTGAGTGTAAGTAAACAGGAAGTTCTCAAGAACCAAATCCAAGGAATTCATGACCTTGGACCCCAAGGAGATGCGCTTTTTGAAGGCTTCGAGAGAGGTACCAAGAGGCCGCGTGAATCCTCATCTTCTCGGCAGCCTCCTCCAGTATCGGATGAAGAAGAATATATTGATGAAGAGGAGGTTATTGAACAACGTCGAACTCGAGGTGGTGGTCCTCACATTGGTGAACCAAGAGTTAGTCGTGGTGATGGTCCTCGCACTCGTGGGGGTAGAGCTGGAGCAAAAGGTGTTGCTGGAAAAGGCAAAAAACATGCTCATAAGTGAAAAACTTATGCCCATTATGAGTGAAAAACTTATGTTATGAATCTGGAATTAATTTTAGCTTGTTTGGATATTAGGTATGCTTTTGTTTATGGATGAATGTGTGGTTTTGTTATGGAAACTTGGGTGTTTACTTATGTTATGACTTGGGTTTGATAGGTGTAAGGCATCTATGTATGTTAAAAATTAGCATTGTTTTATAGTTACAGGAGTAGTTACGGCTACTGAAAATACCCTGGTACCAGCCGTAAGTCAAGTTACGGCTACACTTTTCCAGACGTAAGTCAAGTTACGGCTACTAAGCCAAATACAAGTTCAGCCGTAAATAAACTTACGGCTGTTAACTTCTACTTACGGCTGGTAACCTTGCGACACAAAAATTTTGGTATAAAGGAACTTACGGCTGATAAGCCAAGTATCGGTATTAGCCGTAAGTAAGTTACGGCCACTAAGATGGACTTACGTCTTGCATCTGAAGCTTTAATGGCAGGCTAACTTACGGTTAGCTGTTCTTCAGATATCAGCCGTAAGTACTTCTGGTTCACGAATTTTGATTTTCATGGAGTGAATGCGACCTAGTTTTTCAATGAAGTTAGCCTCAATGGAAGGAGATACTTCTAGCTCCATTTCGACGCTTGATTCACTCATTTTGGTTGAGTGAATCAAGTTTGGGTTTTTTAGAAAAAAAGTTAGGTTTTTTTTTTCTCTCTTCTTCTTCTTCTCACTGATTTTCAGTTTTTGATTAAGTTTTTTTTTTAAGTTTGTTAATCATACTTTTGGTTAATCACTGATTATCAATTTGGTTAATCACCGATTAACAAAACATAAAAGGGTAGTTTTGGTATTAAAAAAAAATCATAGGGGGAGAGCCAAATTACTTCGGGGAAACTGTGATCCAGGGGCTTCAGTTTTTTTCGAAGCCCCTGAATCACTTTTCTTAAATTTACAATACCGGGATCAATGTCTCAGAGCGAAAATGAATTTAAAAGGTATAAATTTAACACGGAGCAGAACGGTTTGTCTTAATCAAGAGCTTTGTGTGAACTTAACCACCAGAAAACACTTTTCGCCTCCCAAATTCTTAGTATCATAAATTACCCGTAAATATGAAAAACTATAAATTTCTAGACCTAAAATTCTCAATCAAAAAATACTAAGATGTAGGTATTCCCACTATAAAGTTTCACTTGCTTATTCGACTACCTAGTATAAACGTATACACCACATTTTTCCTTTCAATTAAGGTCGAATAACTAACAATGAGAGATGCTTCTTTTGTTTTACTTACTACCCACCAAGAAAAGGCTTTGGTTGTGGAAAAACAGTCACGCAGATTTTCCTGGTACCCAGTACGCCTCAGCAGCGATCTGTGGGAGAGGACAATGATATTTATTACTAACTATGTCAAGCACGAGACAGTATAAATTTATAATCCAATCTGAACACAAAACGAGGGGATAACAGGCACACTGTTTGTATTACCTAAAGGGAAAATTGGGAATGTGCCCCAAAATCGACCACTGAGTTGGGGATGTGCCCCAATATTCAGAAAGTCGGTAATCTGCCCCAACCGTTAGGAAATCAGTTAAAAAGTCAATTTGGTGAGCATGTGAAAACACGTGCGAAATGATGGACAGGTTTACCCTTTAAGATCTGACGGCTTACATTCCATATGCTCTAAAATTCAAAGAGATCGTGACACCTGCCCTAATCCCACTGAACACCACCATGTTCTACCCCTATCCTTTTCTTCTTCTTCTTCTACCTGTGGTCATGATACAGTTCAATCTTCCGTCAACATATACAAACAAATAAACCACAGAGCGAAAAAAAAATAGGAATCGACCCACAACACAACTATCCAATATACCCTCATAGGAGTCATAGTTTCTACACGTTTCAGCAAAAAGCACTCGTTCAGATACAGAAAAAAAAAATCTGCCATTAAACCTGCAACTTTAATTAAAAAAAGAAAAAAAATTGAAACCAGCAAAACTGCAAACCAATCCCACCACTACTGAGTTGTTTTCAATTGAATAAGTGGTTCCTAATTTCAAATGAAATCCAATTAACTGATAAAATGTACAGAAAAAGAAGAATCTCCATTGACGACAAAATCTAAAATCACATTCTCTCTCCCTAAAACCACCGTAATGGCGTCGCAACCCTGACATTAATCATATCATCCCACAATTAGTCTGTAACGATTTAAGGTACCCCCAAAGACTTTATAAATGGACCCATTTCATATTACCAAGTGGTACAAAATCACTGAGTGACTAAATGATTAAAGAGAAAGTTAGATCTCAACGATCTTAGATGCCGTTGTCTGTTCTTGGTATTTCTATGACGAGATGAGAGTTCCACGATTTAGATTTGTCTCTCGATGAACCGGAATAAGCTAATGTTGATTTGACGAGATGAGAGTTCCACGTGGTGTTTACTTAATACACGTGCATTGATCTAAACCGTTCAGATCTAAATAGATCCGATGTTGACACGTAATTATAAGGTTAAATTAGTATTTTCAGCGGATTCGCGATATATCGTATGCCGATATTTTGACCGGTCAAGAACGAGAAATTGACTTGGTGACGGAAACTGTGATGTTGGGGCAGATTACCGACTTTCTGAATATTGGGGCACATCCCCAACTCAGTAGTCAATTTTGGGGCACATTCCCAATTTTCCCTTACCTAAATGCCGACTTATTATTGCTTCAAAAAGCTGTTAGCAGTCACAAATTGGCTTCAACACACACTTAAGACTTCTATACATATCAACTAACTAACAAGCCACGGCAAAATTTTTTAGACATGAAGCAAACATCTGGAGTATTCAATGGACTCTATGGAAATATTTATGTTTGATATAAAATTTCAACCAAAACCGATAAACAACTAAACAAATTTCGAAGAATTTACCTGAACCAAAACAAAATTAAGAAAACATACCACAGTGAATAAGAAATCAAAGTAGAGCAGCAAATGCTGAAGAGAGGAATAGAGAAATTACCTACTTGGCCAATGAAACGACTATGAGAGAAGAAAACGCAACAGCACCTTCTGCAAATGCAATCGGTGACAAAGATATGACAGGGAAACTTCTGCCAAGGAAACAAATAACATGGAAACAAACGACTAGAGCTGCTCTAATGAATAATCAGGGCTTTCTGTCTCATCCACTTCAACTGATTCCATTGTTATTGTTTCTTCTTCCCCTAATTCCTTCAAAGAAATAAAGGTGTTCATGTGAGGGGATATTGGATGAATGCAATCTTTAAACTTGACAATCCTTTTCGAGGTTGAAGTTTTTGTGTTGTAAATGTTGAGATCGGTAACACACGTAGTTAAAAAAACATCACTTTTCGTTGTGGCAAAGAAGCTCCTTTTGTTAATCGTGAATTCTTTACTCCAAACAGACGACTGACGTTCCTCATGCTCTTTCATCTCAGGATTGGCATTATTCTTTTTTAGCAACCACACATCAAAACATAAGTTAAGTCTTCGGGATACATCTGCATAACGGCCAACAGCAATATACAATACCCCATCCAAAACCCCCATTCCATAATTCTCGTCTATAGGAAAAGGAGGCGGTGGAATACGTTCACAAAACATTTCATCAGCCAAATCAAAGGAAACAATCATTGTATGGTAAGAGTCCTTCCAATGAAGAGCTCCATCGGCAAAGATACCAGCAAGACTCCATTCTCGTCTGGGTTGAAAATTGGAAAATTTTCCAAGATTTCTCCAACCCTTTCCACTGCCGAGAGTGTATATGTAGACTTCCGCTAACTGGGTGTTTGCCATCGATATACTAACAATTTTGTACTCATCGGTCGAAGAAACATAACCAAATCCGTTCATCCAATAAATATGCCGAGAGCTTTTATTAATAATTTCAGGAAGAATAACAAATTCTCTGGTGATAGGGTTACAGATCCAAGCAGATGGACCTCGACCAAAACAGATCAACCCATTACAGCTATCAACCAAAAAAGGATTCCTAATAGCAGACGGTAAATTAAAGCTTGAGATCTGAATGGGATTATGATTCTCATGATTGTATTCAATATAGTAAAAGTTTTTGGGATGAAACCCAACTAAATCACACACAAGCAAACCACACTTACTAGAATGATTAAGACGATGTAAGTGCATTTCGAGAAGGATGGATGATGAACCACCGTTTTCCAGGTTTTTAATACTAACTTGCATTCTAGTACCGATTCAGTCGGTAAGCGAGACAGTATGTCCAATGTGATATCCAACGGGAGATTATTGAAGTAATCCATGAAATAAACAAACCCTTTTAGAGAATATTATTTATTAGGGTTTAGCAAAAAACAAATTGGGGAAGGAGAGTAAAGAAGTGACGGTACTAGCTAGAGAAAGAGGGGTAGACCGTAGACGACAGAAAGACCTAGGACCATGGTTGTCTTTATTTAAGGTGGGAGATGCGGGTTTTCTCCACCCACGTTATTTGTGACGTGGGATAGGCCATGGTACAGCACGCCACAACTCAGTGATCGTGTTTGTTGCACCTCTATTTGGATTTTGACTGATTGCCAAGAGAGTTAAGAACACAGATTCACCGGACCACTCACGACTTATAATTTTTCGACTTCTGGAAACAAAAAAGTCAGAAGTTAGCTTGGCAATACAATTTTGAAATGACTTCTAGAAGCAGAAAAGTTAACTTTTTCTGAAGCAAAATCTTTTTGCTTATGACTTCCGGAATTGACTTTTGCTTCTCCAGAAGCAGAAGTCAAAATTCCTTCTGTATCCAAACAGGCTATTAATGAAAGGTGAAATATATATGCAGGAAGAATTATGCCCAGAGAATATTTTTACTTACAGAACCTGAAGTAGGAAGTATCACGCATCTCAATTCTCTTCAGAAATTCAGGTCTACCGAAATGAACTATTCTTTCTCCAGCAGTTAAAGTCGCCCCTCTTTTTGCTAAAGAATCAGCGGATAAGTTAATTCAGTAGACTTCCCGATAACAGTACTAGTACTTGATATAGTAAGGAGCTTACAGGCATTTCTCGCAGATGACAGATTTTGAGTCAGAGTTGATTATAATCTTGCTTAATTCCCACTTAACTTAACCCTTTTAACTCCTAACCCGAAGAAAGGAATAATCTGAGAGTTATAATTTTGACCCCATCTAGTACCTTTCAATCTATAGCCACCTTCATTCACTGTTTGCTTCTTTTGAAATGCTGAATATTGGGAGCAAGATCATCAAAAATTCCTCTATTCTTCATAGGCCAAAGTTCCACAATAGTTGAACAAGTAGCAGTTTTCCAGAGTTCTTTAACCAGAGAACTATTGGGCAGCCATGGAAACTGTCAGAAAATAGTCCCACATCACCTAGATCAACCATAACGAACCTAAATATAATATGGAAGGGCCACTCCACTTATAGCCAATTGGTTTTGAGTTGGATGCCCGCAGACTTTGACATGGTATCAGAGCTAGGTTAGGTGGTGTGTGGACTCCGTGTTTCAGTGTTCAATTCCGTGTCCGTGGGTTCCGTCCCACTCCGTTCAGTATCCGTGAGTTTCGTCCCAATCCAGTATCTCAATCCAGTGTGTCCAGTATTCAAACTCGACCCCTCTCGAGTTTGAGGGGAGGTGTCAGAAGATAGTCCCACATCACCTAGATCAACCTTAACGAACCTAAATATAATATGGAAGGGCCACTCCACTCATAGCCAATTGGTTTTGAGTTGGATGCCCGCAGACTTTGACATGGCTCTGATACCATGTCAAAGCCAATTGGCTATGAGTGGAGTGGCCCTTCCATATTATATTTAGGTTCGTTAAGGTTTATCTAGGTGATGTGGGACTATCTTCTGACACAAACATCATCAAAAGCAAAACCAACCCCAGGTTTTAACAGTAAATTGCAATCCCAGAGAACATGATTCATGCTTCAAAGTTATTAGCACAAATACAGAATCTAGAAGCAAGATAAAAACCCTTTTTAACTAAGACAGTATAAACTCCTTGTATAATTTTCCAAACATTGCTAGAGATACCTGGATGCAGAAAAGGCTTCCAAATATAGGTATGCCACCGTTGTTTAGGTTCCTTAAGCCTTAACTTGTCTACAGCAGTTTAAGTATTAAAGTCGCCAGAAAATACCTACTTGGCCAATGAAACAACTGCTAAAGAAGAAGTAACAACAACACCTTCTGCAAATGCAATCGGAGACGAAGAAGAGGCAGGGCAAACTTTTGCCAAGGAAACAAATGACGAGGAAAGATAGCCTGCTCCATCTCCTGAAAGCTAGCTTCTATAACTAGAATCAATCGAACTAAAGAGAAAATGTGGAAAACTACAAAAAGATGGTGTTATGGATATGAGAGTACTCGCCCTCATCAGTACAGCTAAAGGATACATGTCTACTGCTGAAAAACTGTAGCAGCAAGATACAGTTTCTTACTTGAACTTACAAAACCATACAATGAAGACTAGCAAACACATTTCAGACACTATTTTCTTCATAACAGTTCTAAAGGAAGTTAGCATATCCAAGATTCAATTGCAGGAATGGATCATCCAGAATCATTCTTTCCTCGACTAATTTTTGTTGGGATCTTGCAACAATAAAACTTCATATGTTAGATGTATCAATTGAAATATATATATATGAAGAAATGTATATGGCATGAACAATTTCTAGGATTCCTACGAAGACAGAGCCACTAGTTCGACTAGTTGTCCTTAACAAATTAGTCTGCGGGTACACTAAAAAATGAGTGATGCTATACCCCAACAGCGGAGATTTGTCCAGGATAGAACTGCCCGATACAGCATTTGTCAGCACAACAAACACTGCCCATTTATCGAACTTAGCAACTGGCTGGAAGGGAAATCAACACGCAGTGCGCAAATCAAAGCGAGAAGAGGGGAAAAGACATCAGGATAGTAGCTGTGTCTGGGGTGAAGAGAAATGAGAATTTTGATTTCTTTTTATAGTGAAAAACATAGGTGAGATAAATGCACCATTAGTGCTGGAGTAATGACAAAATTAATTACAGAATTAAGTAAAACCGTTTAAAATATATTCTGTAATAATGTTGACATAAGTTGCAAAGCTTATTTTGCTAACAAAAGATATTCTCCCCAAATCAACTGCCCCACATTTAAAACAAAATTTAATGAATTTATTTTCCTTAAGAAAATCAGTAAAACAATTTGAGAAAAAGAGATATGGATCTTGGCAGATAACTCCACATGTGCACAAGCCCATGTTCACTAGCGCAAGTCGGGCAAGCATAGTTTGCTCATCCGTGCCTGCGCACCTCTAAAAGGTTATTTCATTCACTCATGAAAATGAGCAAGCTCCCTGATGACCCTTAGGTCCCATGATCAAATCCAACCAAGACCAAAACTATTTTAATTTAAAAACTCATTTTCTCCAACAATCCCCCACATGAATGAAATCACATTAAAATCAGAAAGCGGAAAATACCACTATAGGCAAAGGTGTCCATGAGGTCTTGAACCTTTACTTAGTGAGAAGTTACCGAAGCTACTTGCTAAGTACAGTGAACGCGATGTCTTGAACTGCTAGCGTTTAGTGTAACTTGCGATAACCACCACACATGGTATCTTCCTGGTGTTGCTAAGTTCGATGCCGTTGTGTCCATTTTGGCCCTGGACGTATCCCGTTTCTCAGAATGCTCTAGAGAATCAGCTCACATTCTCATAGGAAGCGGCCCACTTCCACATTCAGATAGGTGAGTTTCCATCAAGAGTGTTACTGCTACACCCCACTTCAATCTTAAATTGAAACTATGGAACTCATTAAGACTTAATAACAAGTCACCCTTTACTCACATTCTTACACTATCACATAAACACCATATGGAGGGACTGAGAATATAATTCTAGATTATAATTCTCTGATAGTGCCTAGCTTTTCATCATTACAGGTTAGTTGTCTCATTCGAAACCTTATCCGTGGGATCTCCAGTCGTAAGGTTGAGTGTCCCCCATAATGACTTTTAATTAGTTGAGCTTAAGTCCCATCCCCCTCGATGCACTTCTAACTTTCTCTTTGCCCAATCCTTTCGTCAAAGGATCCGCGATATTCACCTCTGACTTTACATAGTCCACGGTAATAACGCCGGTCGAGATTAGTTGCTTTAACGTATTATGCATACGACGTATATGTCTAGACTTCCCATTAGTCATATTGATCCCATTCTTTTTGTATCTTCTTCGCCTAATTCTTTCAACGAAACGAGGGTGTTTTTGTGAGGGGATACTTGACGAAGCCATTCCTTAAACTTGACAATCCTTTTCGTTGTTGAAGTTTTGATGTCGTAAATGTTGAGATAGTTAAGATCGTAAGTTAAAATACCATCAGTCTTCGTAACGCCAAACAAGCTTTCGCCAATCCTAAACTCCTTAATCCAAAAAGATGACTGATGTTCCTCTTGCTCATTCATCTCATGCTTGACACTCTTACTTTTTAATAGCCATATATTAAAACAGTCGCTTCCTCCATGTATATCTAGCTTAACAGAAACATACAAAAACCTATCCAAAACCCCTATGCTATAAAGCCGCCAAACACCATTTTGTGGCAAAGGAGGTGGCGAAAGAAGTTTGCAAAACTTTTCCTCAGATAATTCGAAGGTGCTGATCTTTTGTGATACAGTGTCCAGCCAATAAAGAGCTCCATTGGCAAAGATACCAGCTCGATTCCACTTTGTTCTGGTTTGAAAGTTGAACATTCCAATGTTTTTCCAACCCTTTCCACTGCCTAGAGTGTAGATGTAAACTTCCACAAACATGTCCTCCCAAGTATATATTTCTACAACTTTATACTCATCGGTAGAAGAAACATAACCAAATCCAGTAGTCCAATAGCTATAATGAGGATGAAGACAATCTCTTTTAGAATCTGGAAGCACAACGTATTCCCTGGTAATAGGGTTACAAACACAAACAAATGGTCCTCCAGCAAAACAGATCAACCCATTGCAGGTGCCGACAAAATGTGCATGCGTAAGCGTAGACGTTAAATCAATCGTTCTGATTCTCTTAATAGGCGATTCTGCGGAATCATTACATTCAATATAGTAAAACTTTCTATCATAAAAATCAACAGCAATAAAGCCAGAAACAGCAGCAGCAGGATGATTAAGACGATGCAAATGCATCTTCCCGAATGATGGTTGACGAACGAGATTATTCCAAGTACTGCATACGGATTTGCACTCCAAAACTGATTCAGTTGGTACTCGAGTTAGTATCTCCAATGTTATCTCCTCTGGGAGAGATTTGAAGTAATCCATGAATGGATTGAACCTTTTGATTTATAGAGACTTTATTAGGGTTTCGGCAGACAGTGATACGGAAAGCTAGCATAGACAGATTCTAGTTGTCGATGTATATGAATATATATATATATATATGAGACACAGAGAGGGGTAAAGGATGTATAGTTTAGATGGGCCTGGGCCGAAGACAACATTGGAGCTAGAATGCAGTAGAAACAAAAGAACACAAAATAAATTAAAATTTCTGTGTTTTAAGCTAGGCAGAAAATTTTCTCACTGGTACTAGTTCGACTTGATTTATGCGATTCTACAATGAATGGTGTCCCTGTCCTGAAATTTACAAACCTTCGTCGCATGAAAGTCAGATTGCCGTAGATAGTATACACGTTATATAGGGCCCTAATAGGCTAATATCATAATGCAGGAATTCTGCGAGAGTGACTGCACTGGTAGTTGTCAGATGTTCAACCAAGGAGAACGGTGCACAAAAGGGATATTCTCCCCAAGCACATTTGCAATGAGACTAAGGAGGGCTGCTTTAATGACTTGGGACCGTCAGGTGTGCTACTAGATAAAGGACAATACTCCAAATTTACGATTTAACAAGCAGCGACTGGAAGGGTGGCAGTTTGACTGGAGATTTACCAAGGTAAATGATATAGTTCTAAAATAAACCAGGGTAACAACATTCTTTGAAACAAGACCAGAAAAGAACGGCCACCTTTCAAGTTTACGATTTTGTATGAAAATGGTCAACATTACCGGGATCATGGTTTATCTCAGAGGGCAAATGAAATTATAACGTATAAATTGGACAAGGAGCAGGAATGGTTTGTCCTAATCAAGAGCTTCGTGTGAGCTTAACCTCCAGAAAACACTTTTCACCTCCCTAATTCTTATAGCCATTTGTAAACACTCCAATTTTGCACTTAAGTTTATCTCCGCAAGATCGTTAAGGGCCACCATCGCTGAAAATCAAGGCATAGTGTGTAGTCTTGACACCCTATTGCATAAGCTCTAAAAATGTGAGCTAGAGATGCACCCATTTTGGACACAACTAGACAGGGCCAGACTCCCATTTTTTTATTCGTGAATGAGGTTGGTACCCAAGCCACTACCCACTGCGTACGAGGCGAGCTAGAAATCCACCCACTTTTGTTGGAATTGGACAGTAGGTCCATTTTTCAAATCCATTAGTTCCCTCCAGACATTTAAAGTTGGGTCGTTCATTTCCATGTCCATAAGTGACCGACATGCACTTTGGTTGATTCCTCAAATTCTGACGTGCACCTAAGCTTAGGTGTCGACATGCTTTATTACCAAACCTAAATTACTTTACACCCAAGGTCTTCCATATTTGCAAAAATCATAAGATTAAATAAAATATATCGGTATTTGGAAAGAAAATAAAATAAAATTTTAAATAATAGAATAGTATTTTTGAAAAATAGAAATGAATTTTTAAAGATGGAAATGATATTTAGGTCTTCAATCCAAACCGTCCGATTTAGGTCATTTGATCCAAGGGTTATCATTAGGAGGAAAATACTATAAATAGGGAGCCAGATTTTTGAGAAAAGGGGGGAGAAAAATTTTGGAAGAAAAATTAGTAGAGAAATTTTGGAGAGAAAAGATTTTAGAGGAAAAATTAGGGAAAAAATTAATAAGAAAAATTAGTGGAGTTTAGGAGAAATTTTTAGAAAAAAAACGTAGTGGTTATTGCGAACATAGAAAGGCCGATACGATCTTGCGGGAATACGGTTGGGCAATCTAAGTAACATACAGTCGCATCGTCCTTAACGAAAACAGGTATATGCTTAAACCATATTTCGATTTGCTTGATCTATGTTTGTATGTAATATCGAAAGGTGGTCCTTTCTTATGAATGAGTAATTTTCTCATATCTCGTGAATTAATTGAGTCGCGTCTTGATTATCTTTCTGGTTAATAAAAATCACTTGTCGGCATT
>JAJJMA010280155.1:0-15712 GCA_023529015.1 Papaver nudicaule | reverse complement strand
TGCAGAAGGGTATTTATAAGACTCGGTAGTTTCCTAAAATACACTAGAAGAAAGGGCTTTGTTTCCAGATTTTTTTTTGTGAAATAGTTGTGGTGCAGCTGAGGGGTATTTATAGAACTCGATAGTTTCCTAAAATACACTGGTTGAGAGTCTGGAGACAGTATTTTTTTTTTTTTGACTGCAAACTGGAGACAGTATTTAGAAGCTGTAGGAATTCGAATTAGAGTCGGACTGAAATTAAAACTGAAAAATACTTGGCTTGCAAGAATGCTACAGTAAATGGTTTCCTAAAACGTGACTTGTGACCCCATTTTTTTTCAGTTTAGTTGCCCAAAATCTGCTAACCGGAGGGAAAAAAAAAAACCAAATCAATCTTAGTCTTAGACTCTTAGTGAACCAAAATCTACACTGCGACATGCTATAATCTAGATTTTGTTTACATGACCAAATTCACACTAATAATAGTACCATTTTTTTCTTACTTGAACGTTGTTTTCCTGACACAAAATTGTCATTATAGCTTAAGATTTGCCCCCGTCACCAGAAACTGGCCACTATAATGCAATGCCAGTTTGTCGGCGCCAAAATCTACACCATGGCTCACAATTTTGTCATTTTGATACAAAATTTACCACCAGACCAAATATTTTCTTTTATGTGGGAAACCTGATGTTGATGGTGGGTTTTGAACGCACATAGAAGTGTTTCTTTGGTCCATGCCAGACATTCAATATATGTTGGTAATAAGTGAGTCTGTCTTCTATGTGAGATTGCCTCCTAGTCGAGGTAATTAACCTCTTACTTGAGCTCTCCTCCTAGTCGAGATCGTCTCGTAGTCAAGCTCCCCTTCTAGTCGAGTTTGTCTCCTAGTTGAACTCTCTCCTCCTGGTCGAGCTATCTCAACCTAGAGACCCTTATCTACACATCTAGACTAGTTGTGCATGTTTCATATGTAGTCTCAACTACGTGTCTATCTCTCCAGACTGCTAGTACTACTGCTGCAAGAGTTACTAGTTACAAAGTCTCCTCTACATATGACAACTAGTCGTGTCTCCTGTATGGAACCCTAGTTACCGCATATCCTTAGGACATGGTGAACAAGTCACCTCCTAGGATCTTATTAATGGCGTGACTTCATTCGCCCATCATTATTGAACTACTAGTACCACTCCTCTCATGGGATTACTAGTTACAAGGTCTCTTTCAAGTGACTGCTAGTTAGTCATGTCTCATACGTGTATAACATGTCTTCAGGGCTTGGTGAGCAATTCACCTCCTAAGGCTTATGGCACGACTTCATTCACTCATCATTGGACTACTAGTGCTACTCTTCACAATGGGTCACTAGGCATCGTCCTTATTAGGCTCACTTGTTAGGCGTGTGTCTCTCATAGACCACTAGCTTGTTGGAACCTCCTTAGGGCTTGGTGAGCAGCATAGTCACTCCCTAAGGGTCTGTTATACCATTGATCATGACTCATTGATCAGTCATTACTCGCAGTAGCATCCTCTCTCCTTGGTCTCGTGCTCTATTAAAGCCAGCCAAGATCCGTTAAGGCTTCACTACCTCAGTGTCTACTTCAAGCCTCATTAACGTCTCACACTAGACTTAGTCTAGCTACTGCTCTGATATCCCTTCTTGGGTTAGACCTCTAGCCATAAAGCATGAATCGCTAATCATGACTACTTGCTAGACTCTCAAACTTCATCTCCCTAGCCTCACTCTTTGGTTAGCATGGAGCAGACTCATTACTCGATGTATACACGAAAGACAATTACGTCATGTGGGGGATACGAGTAGGGTCTTGGTCTGGTGGCCTACAGCACGTGTGAGTACTCAATGCTAACATCCATAACGGCTCAATATTCATGCCTATGACGGTTATAACGTAAGAGTACAATCACGATGGAAAGAGGAGTTAATGGTGAGAGACGTGGCTATAATCAAGGGAAATGGGCGTGAAGGTTGGTCATCTCATCAATGCATGCAGACGTGACCACCTCTTCATTTTCCCCACTTAGCCCACTTTCTCTATTAACTACGAGATCACAGCGACTATAAATAGTGGACTCCATTTCACTCTAAGGATAACAACACAGAGAGCGTTGATTCAACATGTTCAGTCGTCGCACTCTGATCTCCCTCTTCTCCTTCTGCTTCCCTCCCTAGAAAGACCAACCCTTCCTTCCTTCACTGTGACTGAAGCATCGTTTGAACGGTCATCTTCTTGATTTAGGCAAACGTTGTTCGAAATTGATCTTCCGTTCTTCACAAAATCCATCTTTTCATATTTTATTGTTTTACTGTAAAAACACCTGACAGCATCGAGCAGAAGAGCAACGATTGTTTGGGCTGGTTTTAAGTTTCATGTACATGGTCTGTGTTATTTTTGATCTTGCTTGTTCAGAATGACTAGTTGATCTGTCAGTCACTAGTTCACTGATTAGTTCTGTATGATTGGTCTGACGGTTATTCTGTAGTATACATTATGAACATTTAATCTACAATAGGCAGAGTGGCTGGAAATTGGCAAGATTATAATACTGTAACATTGTATAATTACTTCTGTAAACATATTGGATTACAACAAATTTCAAGAAGAAAAAAGACAAGACAACTTGGACTAGGAGTATACAAGTTTGCTGGTTATTCAGAGAAGCAGCAAATAGATTTAATTACAAAACCGAAAGACTGACGTATTATGTGTTAACTCACGGAAGGAAGGTGTACGAAATTGTTATTAAAGCATCTCAAACGAAACAACTTGAGGTGAAACCTTTATGAAGCAGGGACACTGAAACGTTTGTCAGCCGATGATACTAATTCTCTGTTGTGGGATTGAGAGAGGAATTCATGCGTACAGCATGAGGGTTCTGTGGGTCGAATGCTGCCTGGATTCAGAGGGAAAAGAGTCTTGTAGTAACCATCCATGATTGCTTCAAAATTGCAAGTTGCAGCAACTTTTGGAATCTGTTTTTGAAGTCAAGTAAAACACTGGTTACTTAAACTGTATCGCAGTACCATTTATTGCGAAAAAAACAGAAATAGAAAGATAAAAAGATAACATATAGCTCTGTAATACATGCTGATCAGTATCGATGACAAACAGTTCAACATATAAAAAGTCAGACATTTGGGATGCTTCACCGAAGACACTAAAAGGGAAATCAATGAACCCGCTACTGGAAAAATGCAGGTGAGGTTACATGGACCAGGATGAACTGCCTACCAGATGCTCACAAATTAACATACTGCGTATCAGTGTCATACTATCTTTATGGTAATATAGTAAGAGACCACTGCCTGAACTGAGCAAAAGGGGGATGGCTCCTACTATCTTTGACAAACTTTTCCTAGGACGAAACAGAAGTATGGGACACCATTTTTATAAGCGAGATTATTTACTTTTTTGGCATCCATGCCTCAGTAAGCATCCCAAGAGACTCAATATATGGGTTTTGTTAGGTATGACTTGGAACTTAGCTATCTAGTTTCTACTCTAGCAAATTCAGTAGAAAGCTCTCCGTGGAGATGCTCTAACATGCTGTTTCTCAACTTAAACACGTAAATCCAATGTAGAATTCTGTTTGCAAGTTGATAATGAGCAAGATGGCCTCTTATCAGGAAAAAAAAAAGAAAAAAAGAAAAAAAGACAATGACCCAGATCAAGACTAGAAGCATTCACAGATTATATTTCAACAGTTTCATCCCCGAGTTCAAATTTAAACATCCACGGTTTGATTTCTTAAATTGTGGCTTACAACGCAGTTGTGACACGATTTCCTTGCTTTACAAACCAAATATCATGTCAATCAGGGATTGGTGTCAAACTTTACAACGATAAAGGTAGGAAGTAAACAATCGAAATTCTATAATCTACAAGAAGATGAACTTATTATTACCTGATATATGTCGAAAGGAAACAATCGAAATTCTATAATCTTCTTGTAGATAAACAATCTTTTATCTACAAGAAGATGAACTTATTATTACCTGATATATGTCGCGCATGTAACCATGAAGGTTTTTGTACTCCAAAAGCTTTTTCTTTGTGCATTTAAAAAGAACATTGTAGACAAGATCAAACCGAATCAATGTCGTAAACAGACAAACATCCGCAAGCGTCAGCCCATCTCCACACAAATATCGAGAATCTCCCAAATGTTCATCTATCATATCCAATGTACTAAACAACCCACTAACAGCAGTGTCATATGCTTCTTGACTCTGTGCAAATCCACATCTGCCCACCCACCCACACAGACATAAAAACAAACACAAGTCAGACACATTTCAGTGACAATCAAAAACATTACAAAAATATCAAAATCCAATCACATTACCTGTAAACCCCATTGTTAACATTGGGATAGATAACTTCATTCCATTTCTTAATCTGTTTCTTCAATGACGGCGGTTCAAGGTCTAACCCCGACCCCTCCTCGAAGCCCGAATTGAACAATTCAATAATATCATAACTCTCATTACAAAAAACTTGTTTCTTATCAACATTCCAAAGCATAGGAACTGTTGATCTACCATTATATTCACCTCCAGTATGAAGTCTATAAACTTGTTTCAAATTCTTACACCCATTTACACCATCTGAACCAGGTACCAGAAATTCCTCTTTACGGCTACTTTTGCTACCATGGAATTCCCAAGACCCATCAATACCAGGGGAAGCAATAGAAACAGGGATAACATCATCTAAGTTCTTGAGTGCTCTAACAATAAGGGTTCTGTGAGCCCATGGGCATGGTAATCCAACATAAAGATGGAGTCTTGGTGGTTTGGGGGAGAGTGATTTGGCGCGAAATTGACTAACAGGACGAGAGTATGAACCTGAAGGATCGGAAGGAGCGAGTTGGCTCATCATGAGATGCCATGTTGAATTCCAGGTTAACCGGACGGTGGAAATGAGGAGTTGGGGTGGAAGGGATTTGCCCCAGAGGAGTTTTGTTGTGCTGGTTACAATATCTGGTGGTGGGTTTTGCTTGTTCAGTGATGATTTCAGGGTCAAGCACCGGACTTTGGGTCTTGTTTTTGTGTTGTTGGGGTTGATTCTGGGAAGAGGATTGAGAAATGGGGTGGCTGTGGCTGTTGACATCCTAATGAATGGCTGGCTGTTTGTGTTGAACCCTGTTTTAAATTTCTGTATGTATCCGGGGAGAATGATTTTCTTGATGTTATTTCCGCCTAGGGGTGAGCATGGACTGAATTGGGCCGATTTTTGCCGCATCCGGCCCGCACCCAATATTTGGCGGATTTTGGATTCTACATCCGCACCCAATCCATCATCCGGCGGATTTGCATCTAACGGATGCGCGGATGCGCGGATTGGGTGCGGATGATCCACTGATTCTTACAAAGTTAAAATTTATTATAAGAAGATAGCATTGTGCAAAACATGTAAACTGCCGAAACAACCTACATACATATATAATAAGGTATCACAAATTCTTGTACAACATCACAACTTCATATACAAAAAAGTGACAATGAAACATAAACAACAACTCCAAAAAACTTGTTTTACAACTCCCCAATCTAAATGTGCAAAAGTTTTAGAAGTCTAAAGCCTATTGTTAGTACTATGTGTCGTATATACCACACCAAAAAAAAAGTTAATTCAAAGTGATTACTTCTTCTTCATCCATGAGCACTTCCAACAAATTTGCAATCCAGAGAATGAGGACAAATAAATAAATTAATCACTGACATAGTATATCTAATAATCCCTGAGTTTTTATTAAATTTCCCTAAATAACCTTAACCCTAGTGGGTGTTGATGTCCATGGACTTTTGACCACTCCAACCGCAACCGACCCTATATTCAGTGGTTTCTATAAACATCATCCACGTCCGGCCCATCTTTTGGCGGATTGGACACCCAACCCGCAAAAACCGTTGGGCCGGATTGGGCCGGCGGTTTTTGGGTCTTTTGCTCACCCCTATTTCCGCCCCACTTGCCAACACAATTGGACAGAATTTAATGTGAAGCCCATACCACCCTCCCATTTCAAGCCCAATTCATTAAGGATGTGTATCCCAGGTTTCCAGGAGAACAAAAAAAGAAACTTGACTGCTCATAAAGTAGATTGAGTAACATAAAAATTCAAATCTTTTCCGTTCTTCTTCTGGCGATTTTGAAACCCTTTAATTCTTGAGATTTGATCATTCATTCATTCATCTGGGTTTCTTCATTTCAGGTAATTCTTTCTTTTTCCGGTATCTTTGATAGTAGTTTCTTTTTTCTTTCATTTTTGTTGTAAATAACAAAACTTTGAAGTAACCCTAGTTTAAACCCTCTTTATACTGATTCAACAGTAGTTTACCCCTTAGGATTGATTTGCTATGGAACCAGATATTACCAATTTTGATAAACTTGAGGTTGTTGATGCAAAACCTTTGAGGTGTCTTCCTCCGGGTGTATCCCCATTTGGAGGAACCCATGGTGTGCCTTCATCAAACCCACAATTCCCAGTTCAGACACCAAAGGTCAGGGTATCTAAAACACCCCCACCTCCTGACAGTGCAAACAGTAAACAAAGCAATGGAGAAAAGCAGCAAAGACCTACTAAGAAAGTGAAAATCAGTGAAGAAGTTAGGTTATTGTCATTAGAAGGAGATAGGGATTCGGTATCGAAAGTTTTGATGAAATTTGATGCACTTAGAAGAAGGATTGCTCAAATTGAACCTGACCCGATGAAGCGACCGGATTTAAAAGTGGGGACGATAATGATGAATAATGGGTTAAGGACGAATACTAGGAAGAGGATTGGGAGTGTTGCAGGAGTCGATGTTGGAGATATATTCTTTTTCAGGATTGAATTATGTATGGTAGGCTTACATACTCAGACTATGGCTGGGATAGATTATATGAATATGGTATCTGAGCAAGTGCAACAACCGGTTGCAGTAAGCATTGTTTCGTCTGGAGGGTATGAAGATGACGATGGAGATGGTAAAGTGTTGGTTTATACCGGGCAAGGTTCTAATGTCTCTGTTGATCAAAAGCTTGAAGGGGGAAATCTTGCATTGGAGAGAAGTCTGCACAGGGGTAATGAAGTTAGAGTTATTCGAGGTGTCAAGAACGTTGAGGCTCAAAAATCTAAAGTGTATATATACGATGGGCTTTATAAAGTTGAAAAATGGTGGACAGACAAAAGCAAAATGGGTGCCGCTGTTTTCAAGTATAAATTGGTGAGAATACCTGGACAACGCGAAGCATTCACTATCTGGAAATCAATTCAAACATGGAGGGATAACATTGGTTGTCGGCCTGGTCTTTTATTACTAGACATAACCTCTGGAGCAGAAAAGGTACCAGTTTCACTCATAAATGAGATTGATGGTGATAAAAGGACTCCTCGGTTTATTTATTTTAAAGGTCTCAAGTTTTCGAAAACTATGGAAGCTTCGGTTGGCTGCAGTTGTCAAGGTACATGCCTTCCAGGTTCCAATTGCTCTTGTATTCAGGCGAATGGAGGTGAGACCCCACATGCCAATGGGGTTCTTGTGATTCAAAAATCTGTGGTGCATGAGTGTGGTCCTTCCTGTTCATGTTACCCTGATTGCTCCAACCAAGTGTCACAAAACGGTCTGAAAGTTCGTCTGGAGGTGTTTAAGACCAAGGAAAAGGGTTGGGGACTTCGGTCATGGGATCCTATACGAGCAGGTACATTCATTTGTGAATATGCAGGTGAAGTCATAGATACAGCTGATAAAGGAGCAGATTTAGATGATGAATATACCTTTAACGCTACCAATGCAGGAGACTACTCAAGTGAATGGAATTATGTGCCTGAGCTAATAGAAGAAGAGAACCCTGTGGATTTGGATGAGAAAATCAAGCCTTCATCACCCATAATTATCAGTGCGAAGAATATGGGAAATGTAGCTCGTTTCATGAACCATAGCTGCTCTCCGAATGTCTTTTGGCAGCTTGTCTTACATGGTCCAAATAAGAATTCGTTTCCGCACATCATGTTTTATGCAATTAAACATATTCCTCCAATGACAGAGTTGACATATGATTATGCAAAATGCGGCAAAAAGAAACAATGCTTCTGTGGGTCTGCAAACTGCAGAAGTTATTTTGGCCAGGAGTAACGTAAAACAGAAAATTAGTCAGAGAATGATTTTGGAATGTCCATTTCTAGGACTACAATCAAATATTTTTTGAATCTTCGATTTTTCTAACGTTTTTTTACCAGGCTGATTAAACCCTGCATTTTTACCAGTAATGGGATTCACTATTTGTTGTCCCATTTAGTGTTTTTGCTGAAGCATCCCAAATGTCTGACTTTTTACTTGTCACTGTTTCTCGTCCATACATTACGGGAAGTTAAATGATTATTTTTTGGTCTTTCTGGTTCTGTTTTTTCTCAAGAAATGGTACTACACTACAGTTAGTGACTAGTGATTGTTACCTTTTCGCTTAAAAAGATAAGAGACTGGGTGATTTACTTGTCTTCCGAAACAGACTCCAAAAGTTGCTGCAATTTTGAAGCAATCATGGAATCCAGGCAGCAATCGACCCACAGTACACTCATGTGTTAGCCATGAATTCCTCTCTAAATCCCACAATGCTTTAATAGCAACTTCTTACATCTTCCTTTTTGTTTCTCTAAATCACAATTTTATTATCAAACCAGATACTTTTGGTCCTTTTCCTAGTTGCCAACAAAATTTTTATACTCATAGTCCAAGTTGTCTGGTTTTTCTTCAGATCTGCTACAACAGAAAATGCCCACAGTGTTACACTATTATATCTTGCCAATCTCGGACCACTTGTCTATTGGCTCCAGCATCATGTTTTGAAAACCAACATGCATACCTCAGAATGCACAGGTTGACATTGGTCGTATCTAAAAAATAAAATAAAAATGGCACTGAACCTGTCTTCATCTGTCAGCGTAGAAGGTATAATTTGGTCTACACAACCAAAGAAAAAGAAAATCTAGAGTTTAAAAACACTGAGGGAAGAGCTAAAGAACTACATAACAGATAACCTCTTTAGCATGGAGTTTCCTTGAAAAGCGCAGACTTAATACAAAGCCAGTAAAACTATATTTTAAACAGTCTACAGGTCTTTTGTTTTTTCACAGATAAGACCTAAGTTACATCCCCGAAACATGTATATACATAAACAAAAGCAAACAAAAAGCTTGATGGCACCATCAGTTCAGATGCAAGCAGTGTAGGGTTCTTGTCACACCGAAGAAAAACCAACACTAACAGCATTGCCCAGAATACCAAGCTAGTCATCTCCTTTTGCTGCTCACCTCAAGAATAAAGGATTCAGTTTAGCTTCTGCACATCACAATATGGCAAGGTGTCAAGCTAGTTGGAAATGCAACAAATACCAGTCTTGCATATAATCAGCAAGACAATTACACTCAGCAAAATTCAAGAAAACAGAAGCGAGACCATAAACTGTTACCATGAAGGAGACTAGGCAAAATGCATATCTAGACTAAGGGTAATGTTTATAACCAAGTAGTGGCAAACAAAAATTGCTTGTCTAGCCACCTTGAAATTTATCAGTCTTGGTTTACATAAAAGATAAAACGAGCCAACTCCCTACTGGAACAGAGATGATGCCACTTCACAAATGTCTTTATGTGTCTCATAGTTAAAAGGTCAGATATACTAACTTTGTGAGCGCTTTGTATCGCGGCAGGATTTGCTTCCACAGCGACATCGGAACCCCTTAACTGGATGATTACTGTTATCAAAGTCAATCCCATAGTCCTGATAGATTCAACGTACAAGAGAAGTGAGAAAGTATATGGAATTTATTTATCTGACAGTAATTGTAGTTGCTACCACGATTTATGCTCTGTTGTTTCATCTAATGACTACAAAAAAAGAACATATATGAAATGTACAAAGTTGAAATTTCCCAAGGTTCCACTTCAGCTTATGTTACAAAGCTAAACCATCTCACAAAGTTACGTGTTCTAGGATATAACTAGACCAGAGCTTACTGGATTTCGCATTGTCATATTTTGTATATTATTTCTGTGCTGTGTCACAGAAGGCTACCCTACCCTGCTCACTCTGCGCAGAAACTGTGGAATGACTTCAAACCTGATTAAAAATTAGGTGACTTATGGGCCTTTAGTTCTCACCAGTCACCACAATCTTTCTAAGTAAGAATCACACCATTGTGAAATTTACAAACCTTCAGAGAATTTAGTAAATGCTAGGTTTTTCCAGAAAAGAAACAGTGAGGTTCAAATAACTGACATCCATATATTGCGGTGTTAATGGTTAGGAGCAAAACAAATCCTCGGTAAAAACCAGGCCATGAATCACTACAATAACTACAGAAATAGCCTAGGGAGTAAACTAACGATCGATAATGTAATAGCCTCGCTTAAGTAACATTTTTTCTGGTCCTGCAGGTTTTAGTTTTATCACAGTATAATGGTATTACTGTATCATCAATCCAATTCACAATATAGGATTAATGGCATCCTCATGGTGACAACTGAATAAAAGTAAATAAATCGAGCCAACTGTATATTTAACAAATGGGTTTCAGTATAGAATCCCAAATGGGCCTCAACTTACCCATGTTAGCTCTTCCAAAGCTTCTATGTCTCTTGTAGTGAAAAACGCCACCTGCAACAGAAGTAAGAGAAATGCAACATAAGATAATTCTGTTGAATAACCATCCCAAAGAAAAAAATCTAAAATGTAACTGGCCAAAATTTCTTACATGATAATATCGATGATTCGGACTTTCCACTTCAACTGGGATTTCAACCAAATTTGCATCGAAGCATCTAAAACAAATAAACACCAATATTAAGGTAATCAAAAATCAAGAGCAAAAAAAAATAGAGTCGGATAAAAAAGGAAAAAGGGATACAAATTTAGAAAGAAATTATGATAATGTGTTCTTATGATATTGCCTTTCAGTTGCATGTTTATCAATTAAAAAAAAGTTAGAAGCTGGGCAGGTCTGATTGATTTTCAGATAAAAAGTCATCCTGAGAGCACTTTAAAATAGATAACTATGCATTAGAATCCAATATTGGTTGACAACGGCATAGCAGAACAAACAGAAGAACATAAGAACTAACTATGCTATTAGATGTGTCACATGATTGTTGGTGAATTACCTGTGATTAATAAATCTAGCAACATTGCCATAAAATGTAGCATCTAAGCAGAGTGCTTCCTTATCCTTCAGGACTCCATCTGAACCCCAAGCAGCATCAAGCAACACAGGGCATGTCTGTTTATCGCCGTCCGTAATTTCCGTGTTTCTTTCGTTTAGTTCCTTAGTAGTTAATATTTCCCCAACATATTCACAAACAAATGTTCCTCTGGGCAAGTCATCAAGTGTTCTGAGGCCCCATCCTTTTCCTTCCGCTGTCAAATATACCTAAAATGTGAAAAATTCTGATTAGTTGATATCTAAGCGGACAGAATAAGAAATAACTCGCCTTCGAAAAATCCGCATGCACGAAATGCAAGGGGATCTCACCTACAACTGGTTCATTTCTGAATTCATATATTAATGATATCGTATACAGATGGTGCAAATTCAATATCAGCATATAAGAAGCCAGTCCTTGTAAAATACGAAAAATAAATCTAACCTGTAAGTTCGATGATAATCCACGTTGTACCACTCGATTTCCACATTGCTTGTTGCAACCACATTTGCTCCAGCATTCTTTGATAAATTTTCTTTCTAAGTGGCCTTTGCATGGATTACGCAAATCCCCATTCTTATTCCTTTCCAAGGGGCAACTTTCACAATAAAAGAGGTGGTTTTGAGGATTGCGGTTCATTGAAATGCATTCATTTAGAAAACTTTCTTTAAGACAACCTTCCAGTGTGTAAGCAAAATCACCCCCAGTTACACGTGCACATGCACAAGGAATAGATGATGACATACAATCACCAAAACAGTTTAAACAACAATCCTCATCCGCAATTCTGGAAAGTGTACACTTCACATGCGCACTTCTAAATATTATATTTTGTGGAATGTAGAAAAATAATGGTGGATAAGGCTCGCTGCTGACTTCATTTACTGCGGAGATTCGAAAATTTTCTTCACCTTTAGCGATGTCATTGACATCATGAAGTGGCCTTAAAAAGACAGGAGTATCGCTGACAGGAATTATATCACCAGGGATAAACATTTTATTCTGAACACCTACGAAAACCGATGGACTTAAAGAACCTGTATCTGTCTGCTCCATTCTCATATCCCTTTCGTTTGGAAACTCTGGATCCTTTGGTTCCACTGTCTTTTCTGTTTCATCACTAGGCCTAGCAAGAACCTCTTTGACGGATTGTGTGGTAGTGCCATGAAAATCGTCCATGCCATCCAGAGCGAGCAGCCTTGGGGCCTGGGGTTCAATCACCTGAATAGAAGAATGAAAACTGAGTGATCTGTTCAAAGAACTTGCTGGTGCTTGAAAAGTGTCTTGGTGTTCAGATGTGGCATCCAAGGAATTATTCATATTAGATTTCTTGTGCAAATCGAGGTTTGGTGTTATATGTATCAAGTTTTCTTGTTTATCATGAGTAGAATCACTAGCTAGATCTGAAAAGCATTGGCACATTTCTTTCATCACATTCATCAAAGAAAAATTGGGTTCAGTAATTTTGTACGATTTCAGACATTTATCCTCCACCATTTTCAGAATCACATCCAGACTCGGCAGGTGAAAGTTAGATTGTCCCTGGGGATAGTTGCAGCTCAGAGAAATTTTCACCTCTCCCGAGTTTGATGAAACAATATCAACATTAGCAGGAGTTGCATCTGTCACATTAGCAAGCTCTAGGGCCTCCCCATTATTACACGCTGTGCCTGGACCACTAAGACCTTTATCTTCGGCATCTGCATCTGCATCTCGAGAAGACAAGGTTTCCACACCACGATGCCCGTTACAAACATTTCTGTCATTATCTGACATACAAAAACACAAACTGAAATTCATCAAATAGTAATTCTTAATATGACCAAAACCAGAAGATGAAGCTATCGTCAGTATGAAAGTTATATCCTTACCAGAGCATGATAGTTTCAGGTGGTACATACACGAGTGTTATGTATATTAAATACTTAGAGTTTTTCTACTGGTTTACATATAAAGGAGTACAGATATTCAAAAATTGAAAATAGAATATAATTTTCTTCTATCTTTGTTATAATCCACGTAAATCATTGAACTCCAATAATAATTAAGAATTTATGGTCCAAAGACCAAAACTACTAGAGGGCATAAAACTTGGTTTCAGGCTTTACTCCTATGTACAAGAGTGAAAGAAACTGCTATCAAATGGTAAAATAATGAGCAGGTCATGATGCACATTTTTGTTTAGATACTTGTATATACAACTCTGAATTCTTGGTATGTATGATGGAAGTATATTACCTTCGGTTTTTCCGCAGTCAGGGCTAGGAGGATGAATTACAGCAATAGGAAGCTCGAGTGGTAGAAGGTCATCACTGCTTGGTTCACTTTGGGGGTTAATCAAGCAATTAGATTGATCACCATTAGCTAACTTTCCTTCAGAGAATTGGTCTAAGGCAGGCGCTCCACCAGTAACAACTCTGTTCTCTCTAGGAGGTACTTGATGAGCAGATATAGGTTCCTTTGCTTTGTTTCTTTGGTCTATCAGAGGAGATATAAACCTGGGTTCATCTCTATCATCTCTGATACGTAATGGAGTTGGCACTACTCTTTCACTCCTGATACAAGTTGGAGGCATAACAAGAGGCTCCTTTCCCTTGTCTTTATAAGGGATAGTAGGAGATAAAATCGGCTCAGGTTCACTTCTTTTTCTCCTGAGATGAAGCTGCGGTGGCTCTTCAGTTTCATCCATTGGACTACCCCGAGGCAATGAAAGCTCTTCATTTCTTCTTGGAAGATGCATATTCAGCGGAACAGCCTCTAGTCCAGATATTCCTTCTCCATGATTAGATGGTTCCATCCCTTCCTCTCCGAGACCATTCTGAGGTTGATCATGAGCTGGGCCTTTCTGCATTCTCGATGATGTTTCACCAGAAGGTGGAGGTTGATCATCTTGGTATGTCTTTCGCAATCTTTTCAATCGAGGTCCAGATTCTTCTGTTGAGTCAGCTTCTTTCTTCTGATTTTCATCACCCTGATAAAAATAGGGAAATAAGATCCAAAAGCATTTAAAGAAAGAAAAAAAATTCAGTCTAGAAAAACACATTGCAAAGATTAAAGCAATTCACAAAGACCCAAGTAGCGCACCTTATTTTCTTCGTAGTCAAATATAGCATCTGCAAGAACTCTGTAGTTTTCATCCTCGATAAGTGACCAATTCTTGTCATACAGTGTTAACAGATTCTTCAGAACTGGTTTTACTATTGACCCAGATATACCAATGGCCTTCATTGCATTCATGGCCATGACGGCTCTCGCGTTAGTAGACATTGTTAATCAAACAATTTGAAGAGACTATCTCGCATTACACAATCAACACATCCAGTTCCAAAATCTGTTTTACCCCACCTGATAAAACAAAACATAACAACGGTATCAGTGTTACTCCAAAGAGAAGAGGTAGATCCAAAAATCAACTACTACTACTACAAGGAAACTCATATAAAGAAAACTTCATGTAGAAACTCCATAAAAGAACAAAACAAGACATGACTGGATACTAGAGCCAACATGCAAAATACATCTGGAAACAAACATGCATTTACATTTACAAACAACAAATGAGCCCTAGAAACTCATTGAAGGTGTAAAATACTACTAGCATGAAATAAATCAGCCCTAGAAATTCATTTAGCACACTAAGAAGAAGTTATTTCTCAAGAACTAATTGAAGAAGCTATTCTACAGTACAAGAAACTTAAGAAAAAACTTCTAGAGAAATAAAAACTAAAGTAATGCACCACACAAATAGCAAAATCTAAGATATAAACCCTTGATTGAACCTCTGATCTTCATAAATAAATTTAAAAAAAAAAAAAAATTGAGAGAAACAAAAATGGGATACTGAATAAGCCCTAGAAATTCATTTTAATACACCTAAGAAGAAGAAGAAATAATTTCTTAAGAACTTAAGAAAAAACTCAAGCACAGAAGTCAGAAACTAACGTAATGTACAAAATCTACAACATAAACCCTTGATTAAAACCCTCTAATCTTCAAAAAAAAATCACAGAAACTGTGAAAAAACAAGTAGTTCAGTGAAAATGGCATAAAAAACTGAAAGATTAGACAGAAAAGCTTACCAGAGATGAGGGCTGAGAGAGTTTTTTTAGGTCAAGAAGTGGGAAGAAGAGGATTATGAAGGAGAAAACAAGAAAAGATAAAAGAGGAAGGGAATAATGTTATCAAGGGGGAAATCGAGGAGGAGATCAATACTCGTATTGATTGACGATTGTAGCAGCCAGGTGTTTACTGTGTACGAGCAAAAAAAAAGTGAGAGAAATTGTCTGTTCGTTTCCAGTAAGACAGTCAGGTCATCATGGGAGGAGTAATCCGGGGAATTAGCGGGCCGGCGTGGTGGGCCATTTTATTATCAAGGCCCCATCTTGTCATTGGTTGTTTTGACTGAAGAGAAGAATACGCCTGACTGATCGGAGGAGTTTTAATATTAATTCACCGTTTTGTAAAACAGTGGTGGGGTAAGACCACGCACTGATCTGGTCAAGGAAGCTGATAGACGGCAAAGATAACAAGATTG
>JAJJMA010280136.1:0-10298 GCA_023529015.1 Papaver nudicaule | reverse complement strand
CTCGTAGAGCTATAGAGATCTGCCTGAATAGGCAATCACCTCTTGGCGTGGCATAACAGAAGGAGATTTTACGATTTTATCCCTTCTCCATTTTTTCACCATCTACACCACCATTCTCCCAGAAACTAATTGTCAGTTCCTCCTCCTTCTTAGCCTCCACTGCATACTGATCTACCCCTTGGCACATCCTAGACTAAGCTCTATATTCACCACTCATTGAGATTGTAGCTCTAGTCTTCAAATTGCTGTTGCTGTTAGAACTATCACTACCTTCAGGAATTGATGTTAACACCTTCAAATGGATATTTCTTCTTTCTTGTTTGTCCGAACTAGGACCGCGGTGATTGCGCAGCTGGTTGCCGCCAAGTATAAAGTTAAAACCTCGCCTTTTTCTGGCCTTTGTAACGTCGGTAGGGTTGCTAGATGCTCTTTAACCTTTTCGAAAGCCTGCTGGCAGTCTTCTGTCCACGCGAACCTGCAATCTTTCCTTAATGTGGAAAAGAAATCCTTGCACCTATCTGATGATCTAGCTATGAATCTTCCCAGCGCCACCAGTCTTCTGCTCTGCCTTTGAACGTCCTTCAGGTTCCTTGGTGACGACATATCCACCACAGATATTACTTTCTCCGAGTCCACCTCGATTCTTTTTTGGTGACCAAGTAACCTAAGAATTTTCCGGAGGTCACCCCGAAAGTGCATTTCTCCGGATTTACCTTCATCTTGCAACTCCTCATGGCTTCGAATATTTCTCTGAGATCCGCCAAATGATCTTGCGATTTTAGACTCTTGACGAGCATGTCATCTACGTAAACCTCCAAGTTTTTTCCAATCCACCGTTTGAATATTTTGTCCACCAATCTTTGTTACGTAGCTCCTGCGTTTCTTAGTCCGAAGGGCATTCTTGTATAGCAATATAACCCCCTCAGAGTAAAAAAGGATGTATGCTCTTGATCTTCTTCGGCCAGGGCTATTTGATTGTACCCCGAGTATCCATAAATGAGAGTAGTTCGTGGCCAGAAGTCGCGTCGACCAGTTGATCAATGCTTGGGAAATGATAACTATCCCTAGGACAAACTTTGTTGAGATTGCTGAAGTCGATGCGGATTTTGACGCCTCCGTTCTTCTTTGGTACTATTACCATGTTTGATACCCAAGTTGGGTACATTACTTCTCTGATGAATCCAGCATCCATCAACTTTTGGAGCTCCTTCTCCACTGCTTCGTGATATATAGGGGCCACCTTCCTTATACTTTGCTTGAATGGCGGCGTGTCCGAATTTATCCGAAGGTGATGTGCCACCACCGACGGATCTATCCCTAGCATGTCCTTCATTGTCCACGCAAATATATCCAAGTACTCCTTCACTATCTCTTTCAGTTTTACTTTCATAGTTTCTTCCAACAACGTTCCTATACTCACCTCTCGTGGTCGTTCTTCGGTCCCGATGTTGGTTCTTCGTTGGCTCGATGGATGAGAATAGTTGCTTCAGAGGTCCTATGGGAGTAACGTTCTTTAATTGTTATTTTTCCCCAGTCGATGTTGACGCCACCATCACTGCTGGGAGTAATGATGCTGTTTTGGCCGCCTTGACTTGCTCGTTGTATTCTTCGTGTCTCTTCTCTTTCTCCTTTTCCTTTCGCTTTTCTTTATTCTTCTTAAGTGCTTCTTGGACCTCGTTGTGATGTTTAGCTTCGGCTGCGTCACATCTTCGCGCATCTTGCTGGTCTCGTTTGATCTCCATTTCCCCGTATGGCTTAGGTGCTGATGATATGTCGATGTTGTTCCCCTCAAGTGGTGCACCCAGAGTCTCCTCATGATGGCGTTGTAGGGCGAGGGTGAATCGACGATGGTGAACCTCGCCGTAGTCTTCATAGGTCCCGCATCTACCTGCAAAACTATCTCTCTCTTCGGGTTCAATGTGGATCCATTGAATCCATAAATTGTACACGTAGACGCGTCCATCTGGCCGTCCTTCAACCCCATCCGAAGATAAGGTTCATAGAAGAGTACGTTGAGCGAACTTCCTCAATCTATTAGTATTTTAGAAACGTTCCACCAGTGGATTGGTAGAGTAACCACCAAAGGATCATTATGCACTTCGACATCCTGATTAATGTCCTTGGTAGAAAATGTGAGTGGAGTCGCCATCTACTCCTCCCATTCGTCGGTTAATCTCCCGTTTAATTTGTATACCTCATGCTCCGAGGTTCTCCTTCTTGTTCTTAAACAGTTACATATATCTCCTGGTAGTGAAAGCTCGCTCTCCTGCTGGAACGTAATCATATTGAGTGATTTGTATACTTCTGGCAGTCGTACCGTCTTTTCCTACGTCGCTGCGTTTGTTCTTGCTGCCGCCTTCCCAGGTAATTAGACATATTGTCTGAAGTATCCTTGGTTGATATACCTTTGGATCGTGTTCTTCAGGTGTTTGCATGCGTCGGTATCATGTCCTCGAGTCTGATGGTACTCGCGGTAGTCTTTGTGGTTCTTGGTCTCGTATCTCTGCCTGCCTCGAGTAGATGGGTACGGAAAGTCCTGTCGCCCTCCTTCCTTCTTCAAAATCTCCAAGAACGATAGAGTCACGTTGGAATAAACTATAACTGAGTAGTCCCTTCTTCCTTTGTCCCCCGTCTTCCCATCTTTATGCCTGGGTTTCTTTTCGAATCTGGATGTGACGTCTATCTCCGTCGAGCGCTTCTATCGAGTCTGTTCCTTGTGTACTTCGGTCTTGCGCTCGAGGGTTATCTCTCTGGATGTCCTCCAACCTGATGTACTTGTCTTGAGGTACACGCAGTTCTCCCTCAGTTATCGGCGTATGAGCATGTAGTTCCACGAAGATAGAAGACGTTCTATCCAGCCCGAACTTGTAGCAATTGATGCTGATCTCCGGGTTGACCTTCCCTATAGCCTGACACACCTTCTGCCACCTCTCCGTGTACGCCTGGAGTGTTTCTCAAGGCCCGATGGCCAATGCAAAAAGCCTATCTAGCCCCGCCTTAGTAGCCTTGTTATACATATACGTCTCCACAAAGATATCAGATAACTCCTCGAAGGAGTCAATTGAGTTTGGTTTGAGGTTGTCAAACCACACCAATGTTATGCCGGTAAGGCTGGAAGGAAAGTACCGGCACAACACTACGTCATTGGTATCCCAGTAGGCCAACACCCGAAGATAGTACTATAGGTGTGCTGCCGGGTCAGTAGTTCCGTCGTAACAAGTGAAGTTCGGCAATGGGAACTTCGGTGGTATTTTACTTCGTTCAAGTCTGATTGATAACGGTGTTGTCCTAGCTTCCAGCTTGTATCCTCCTTGCTTAGACTTCAAGTCCGCCAATTGGTCCATGGCGACCTTCAGTTGAGTGACCACTTCTCCCATTTGTGGTGTGGCTATCTGTAGATGGTGAAAAATGGGAGAGGGACAAAATTGTAAAACTTTTCTCTCTAACTACGCCTTACTTAAAGGCAATCGCCTATTCAGGCACATCTCTATACCTCAGAATGGAACCTATTCTACGAGCTGAATGTACTCTTTGTGAGTTCTCTCTTATAACTCCCGGTGGAGAGGATGATATCATGGTGCAGTACCGATAACCTCACCAGCACATAAACCCATTAATCTACTTCATGTCGACATCGCCTCGAATTCCTTGTTATCAGAACTAGATTGCTCAATGGTACATGGTGGAGAGTTAACAGAGACGCATCCTCACGGATTTCCCCTCAAAATACGACTCGACATCCGAGTCTCAATGAAAACCTCAGAAGTACAGCTGCTCCAGGCCTGCCCAAAGCTCTCTGAGAGGCATACAACAGCCTAAACACGCTTAACCAGACCACACTCTAAACACATAATGGTCTAATATACCATGGATAAGCACACCATGACCTGAAGCACGCTGTAGCACAAGCGCACGCATACACCATAATGCAAGTGCACAAGTACGCCATAGCCAAAGTAGCGTAGCCTGAATACGCCACGAAGGGATTGGCCTTGGCCAAGCGCTAAAGCTGTAGGCCCAAGGCATGGCGCCATGAACCATGGCGCCACAACAAGTTGGCCTTGGACAATGGCCAAGGCCGTGGTTTCCAGCCACAACTAATCTGGCCTTGGCCAATGGCCAAGGCCATGGAACCTATGGTGCCATGATGCATGGCGCCACGAAACTCAACCTTGGATGGCGCCATATCTATGACGCCATGAGTTCCTGGCCTTGGCCAACGGCCAAGGCCACTCCTACACATCCACTATGCGTGTCTCTAAAAGCGCCACACGAGCCTGCTCAAACTCAACACAACCATGCAATATCTGCATACCACTCGAGATTTCAAAACATCACATGGGGGGATAACTTTAGGGGTATTGGTCTGGCGGTCTACGGCAGTTAGAAAGAAACTGATAGAGATGATGGACAATTACGAGAAAGTGGTGCTGAATGGACACGTTCTACACAACTCAAACAGTTATGGAACTTAACTCACATCCTCCACTCCTCGACTCTTCCATGACTTCCACCTTCTCTGTCGAGAGATCAGGGTGAGTTCAACACTATAAATAGAGGCTTTTTCTATCTTCCAAGGCAGAACACAAGAACGACTAGAACATCCTTTCTAGAGCATTCAGAAACATTCTCAGAGATAATCACCTGAGCAATACAGAAACACTTCTAGCCTTGGAGATTTCCGGTCAACCTCACGACGGAGATCCTAAACTCTTACACCCAAAACACACTGTCAACCTGATCTCAAGTTTCTTCGCTGTTTCCCTCCCTAGATCAACCTCTATCCTCTCCGTGACCGAAGCAAGATGTGAACGTCCATCGACTTGGTTTAGGCTCGTCTTGTTCGACTTTGATCTCGAGCACTACGAAAGTACCCAGAGACGGTGCATTGTTTTTCCAGGTAAAAACACTATCATCTCTCCCCGCTGTTGAGATTGCATCCCGTGGCTTTGAGATTGACACGGTCTTCCGTGTGAGTCCGAATGACTTGGGATGTTGTGAACCTCCCTCTGCGGCAAATTGATTCTCCCTTGATACCCTCCTCATATGCATACGGGTGGTGATGCCCGAATCCTATTACTTAGTGAAGAATAGCTTCGTGGCGCTCCTGAGTTTACCTCATCCTCTCCTCTGGTTTGATAGCATCGGGATCGCGATTGTAGTTCTCGTACTTCGGCTCTGTCCCGCAATGCTTGATTCTCCTGAGTTAAGACGTGTAGAACCTCGTCCTGCTCTCTCTGGTCCAGGAGTAAAGCTTCCAGCTGCGCTGCTAAAGGAGGTTCATTCATTCCTTCGGTTCCATTGTTAACTTCGTTGTTGATGATGGGTCCCATTTCATTCTCTGATTCTTCTGACGAGGTTGCCGTGTGAACTAACATCGAGTTTCCTATCTGCTCGATAGGGGTGTGTTGAATCTGGTCTCGTCCTGGATTTTCTTCTTCAGCCATCTCTTATGCAGGTAACGGCATTCCGTACAAAGGATTTCTGTCCACCAAATGCTCGCTGGGGGGTGCTACCGCGCTTCTGTGTGAGCTTCGTGGTAGATTGATTGCTTCTTCTAGGTCGAGATTGGTCTCCCCTTGAGCCCTTAGCGATTATAGCATGCTTCGTGTTAGCGCGGGTTGCTGTCGGCTTCTAGTTACCGACGACCTTGCTTCATTATTCATGGGTTCTTCCACTCCTTTTCCTGTTGATATGATGGAAAAGAGAAGATGACAGTAGAGCGTATTTCAACAATACAAAACTTACCTGAGCTATTAGTAAGAAATCGATATGGTAGTTTTTTCCGTAAGAAATCCTTTTTTGATGAATTTGGAGGATATTGCCTACTTGCTACTTTTACTACCAAGTTTGCTTCTCACTGTTAGATCATATCTCACCAGAAGGTGGTATCAATCTTTGGTGTTCCTAAACCGAGTTATAACCAAATACAAAAGGTGATGAGAAGAAGGAAAAACTCACTGACTGGGATTTTTGTTAAAATCGGGTTGTTTTAATTTTACAAGGAACTGGTCCCTGTTTCTAGCGCCAAACTGCTTATACTAATTTTCCCATATCATACTACAAGTAAAATTGTTATAGGATTGATTACTTAGGTCGTTGGTGGCCACTGTTCGTTAACAAATGGGGATCTTGTTCAAGGATTTGAACGTGTTATCGTTAGTTATTATAAACCAAGTTGGCTACCGACCACAATTGTGGGATCACCTTGGAGATGATCGTCAAATGAAATTAACTACAATGGATATGACTGCAATAATAATCAACACAACAATTAATGAGGTTCAGCAGCTGTGTGCTTACGTCCTCGGGGGTAAAATCTGTTGTTTAATTATATGAAATCAATAAAGTTTTCTCTGGTTTACACTATAAGTCACTTCAATTTGTTATGGATAGATGTCATATGAAATCTTGAGAGTGTTTCCCAAGGATTCTCACTCCTAGCTATCCTTCCCAAACTATGCGACCCCCATTGCTGCTGAAGAGAGGGGGTATTTATAGTACTCAGTGGGCGTCGCTCTTTGTTATCCTTGGTTGCTTCGTTATCTTGATGCTTCTTGGTCTGATCATCAATCTCCGGTGACCGCCCTTCTCGTCCAATCCTGGCTCTTCGTCCTACTATGTGGAGGATCCTTGTTGTATCCTTGCGTTGTCGGCTCCTTATTGGTCTAGGTTTCTGCTCTCCACCATTGGCTGGACGAATCCCCACTCGACAGACGATTTCTGTCATGCTGTCTACAACATTTAATGCGGTGTGACTGCTCCTTGGCGTGCCTGTTTTCACCTATTATCCTAGGTTGGTGATCCTTCAATCTCCTCCCTTGGATTTCATCATCTCGTGATGAGATACTGTTTTCCTGGGATGTGCTCCTGTCCTTCGCGATTTACGTTGCTTCTGTGCGCAGTCTTCGGAGATGGTACCACGTGTTCATCCGAAATTATGTATTAACAGATTAGACTGTAAACATAAGGGAATTTGCCTTCTCTCCATCAACATTTTTTTTTCTTTTTGTACAATATTGTCTCATTGTTATTTTTTTATCGACAAACTTAAAAGATATTATAGATAGCTTACCAGAAGTAAGCAGAGAGGCTCAAAAATCTTACAAGCCTGGCTGCATGCCAGGAGTCAAAACAAGAAACCCAAAGCAAAACAATATGTAAACATTATGTTACAAAGAAATTGTCCCACATCCCAACACGACGTCTAGGCTTGTACCCTATAGTTCCTTGGTATTCTTTTTCCACAGATAAACTTGGATTTTTACTTGTCGAATGACTCTTTGTATGTTCGCGTTTCCATCTTCAAAAATATATTGTTTGTACATTTCCATGTTGACCAAGCGATATCTTCACCCCTTGATGATGAGGTATATATACTTTGGTAATGGACGTATATGAACCTCATTACATCTTTGAAGTGCTTCCAAATAGGAAGAGAAGTGGCAGTCGAAAATAAATGATCCACTGTTTCCCCTGGTTGGCAATAGAGCAAGCACCCATTCACGATCAATTTTCCTTTTTTTTTTTTTTTTTTTTTTTTTTGTAAAGAATGTCTGTCGTAGTAAGTTTCTTGTGATACACAAGCCATAAGAAATACTAATATTGAGATTTTGAAAAACTTGTTCATTTTCTAACTTAGCGTAACACGACTTCACTCAGCAATGTTATCTAATTACTTGGACATTTCCCCTTGTTTTACCCTTAAAGTCACTTGATTTTAAGGGTAGATTATCTTATGCATCAATAACTTTTTATTTTCAACTTAGTAGCTACAGAGGTAAACATGGTGGCAGTTGCACTGGTCCAAAAACTCAATGCAAGCACAACTTTTATGTTCACTCACTCCTTCTTGTTTATTATTTGATGTAATCACTGAAAAGGCACAACACAATTTCGCCAGTCGAGAAGAACTCTCTATTTCTTTTTCTAATTATTAATCAAAGGTTTATTTATCTAAAAGAAAAATCACCAAATTTCTCCGGATACTAAACATTATTTTCATGTAACATGTCAAAGCTCAACTTTGATTGTGTTACACTGGAAAGCTAAAAATTGGCGGTGGAGGCACAATTACTGACCCAATTCCCTGCTAGTATCAGCAAGCAATATTGGCATATTGCCAAAAATATTGTAACTAGCTAGCTTACCCTAGAATTACTCCATATGAATAGATGAGTAGATGAAAATTCAAGGAACAAGCCAAAACTAAAACATGTTATTTCTTTACTCTCTCTTCTCTGGTTAGTCATCATGACATCAACATGAAGTTCTTGAATAAAAATTTGAATTTCACCATCCCCCTCTTTGATCTTCAAACCCTGCAACTCAAAATCAGTAACCATTGGATTCACTTAACTTCTATCATCAGAACCAACAATAACACCTGTTTAAGTTCTAGTAATTGTACTTCTAAATCTCAACATACTACTATCATTACATAACTCATACAATTTAATACCAACAAGGAAAAAACAGTACCAACTATAAACAAGAAAAGCTTCCATTAAAGTCGTTCGCTATTCAGTACAACTTCGACAACATCAGTTATATTCAGTACAACCATCAAAATAATAGAACTTCTACACATTGGTACAACAACCTGAACTTCAGTTGCTACCAACAAAAACATACTACTAGTCACCACTTTACCACCATGAGCATCTTGTCCAACAAACATAGAAACAAAATTACCAAATACAAAGCAAGGATAACCAAAGTAGAAGACTTCACCTAAGATATTCCTACTGATATTTCTGCTGAGACTTTTGCTGCCAGGATGGAGCAATTTGTCAAAGATATCGATGCTGCTATTGAAAGCAACTTGGATCTTCACAAGAACCTACAAAAACACAAAAAAGAAAGGATTTTTTCTTCTGATCAAATCTCTTATAAGGAAGATTAGTCTTCATCTCCATCAGCATCATCATCATAGTCATTCATCTCATCATAGTACTCATCTTCAGGATCACCACCATCACTATCAGAACTTGTTGGCGCATAATCAATGATTTCCTCATCTTCTTCATCCCCCCCTTCAGAATCTTCAAAAACTTCTTTTGGTCTCTCCTCCCCTGGTAGTAGCTCTTTCATGGTGGGAGAAAACTTCTTTGGAAACTGGGTCTTCTCCCTCCAATAGATTCGGAAAAGAGCCTCTTTACGCCTCTGTTGAATGCGTTGTTGAACTTCCTCATTCTCTAACTCAGTTTCCTCTTCCAGGTGATGTTCTTGCTGTTGTTCATCTCTATCACTGCCTGACTCGGTCTCACTTCCCCTATGATTCCACTCAATCTCAACATCAATATCTTCTTCATCCTCATCCTGGTTCTGACCCCTCATTCTTGCTATATAGCATCCCTTTTTTAGACCACTCTTAAAATTCTGATGCATGTTCTCTCATTCTACCAAGAAACCCTTCTCTGGTGCGATGAATATCTAATTCATACTGCAGTGTTTCAATTAGTACACTTAACTCTTCGGTTTCTAATCTTAGTGTTCGATATTCATCACTCCTCCCTGCAACATTTTCCATCTCTCTCTAATTGCTCTCTCACTAATTATTTTTCCTTTTCTGGTACTACTTACAACCAGTTACTGCCTAATGGCTTTTATAGTAGTCAAATTTTGCCCATTTATGGCTATTTAATCGGGGGAGTTATCCATCACATTAATCCTTTGGAGGAAACGTTCCATTTTCAGACGCAACATCTCAATAAAATTCATTACTTCCCTCTTCCCCATAACCAAATTCATCATGTCGCTTTAATTTCCCCAATTTCCCTATTTAATCTTCTCAGACTTTCTAATTTGTTCAGTGGTGTCATTAAGGAGGTAAGTGGAAAGCCATCAATGTTATGTGACATACAATGCTATCTATTGTAGTTTCCGTGTATTTTCAGGTCCATGGTTGCACGCTGATGGTTAGAAGCTACATCTGCGAACAAGGGTTTTGCCGAAGACTATGGTCCATATACATTACACTATTATTTTTTATCAGTTATAAAAAAGCCACACCCATAGAAAAATTATGTATACCAGAAAAAAGCCTCTTCTAAATATTTTCTCCACCTACCACTGTTCATGCGAAAAAAACCTGAAAAATCTCCCGTCATAATCTACCACTCTGTTTTAGGGGTAAAACAATAAAGAGAATCTGAGGGGTAAAGTGTGAAGTGTGATGATGTAATAAGAAGTTCTAATGGTATTCGAGAGGTCAAGATCGAACAAGACTCGCCTAAACCAAGAAATGGCCGTTCGAGTATTGCTTCAGTTACAAGAAGAGGATATAGGGTTGGTTT
>JAJJMA010280110.1:0-17776 GCA_023529015.1 Papaver nudicaule | reverse complement strand
TACCACCAGAAGGCTGCAAGAGAAAACAAGGTGAGAATAAAATACTGAAATATTTTCAAATTAAAAGAGTTGTCAAAAGTAACCTGTGTAGCATCAAGTGTTACGGAGGATTTGGGTCATGTTGTTTCTCCACTTTTATTTCGCTCCGTAGTCGTGCCATTCGGAGTTGCTCCACTCAAGAGTGAGCTTCGGCCAAAGGGAGTGAAAGAAGCATTCTCAAAGTCTGGAGCAGATCCATCCTACATCAAATAAAGAAGAAATGTCATCAAAAGAAGATATTACAAAAGATTCACGACGTTCTTTGAAGAAGGAATTTTCTGACGTCTGAATTCTTACGAAGTACAGTGGAAAACTCAAAAACTGTACAAATCCGTAAGAGATATGAAAAATTTTCCTTCATGAAAGTTGTTCGTATGGATGTTTTCTATCACGTGCTAAAAGGGCTTAATATTTGAAGAAGTCTACTGGCTGGAATGATTTTTCTACTGAACAATGTGCAGTCTGCAATATTTCTGGACGTTGCGTCAACTTGTGGCACATGAAATAACGAGCAAAACAACATGGAATTCATATTTTCTTCTTTGAGGTGAAAGCTACTGAAGTCCTTTTTCTAAATTGGGGTCAACCATCGAAATCCGCCATCGGATGAAGATTTTATGGCCATTCTCGTGACGCGACTCGAAACAGAAAAATCGACGGGATTTTTACTTTTCTACTAAAAGTGAAAATGTAGCAAAGAGAATGAAGTCTTACCGTTACCCAATCCTTTGCAAATGGATTGGGGACTTGATTAGCACTTAAAGGAGTCGCCATGGAGCTTCTACTAGCTGGGGAAAGTGATGCTCCACCCGGAAGACGGTTAACACCGAAAGATACAGTTTCAGTATTAGTCTCTTGTGTTGCAACGCTAACAAACTTATGATTTGGCGGAGTTGGCCGCACAAAAGAGTCATGAATAATATGACAAGATTATCACAAGTCAAGCTTATGCGAGTACTCCAAAATACAAGGTCCAGTTTGGGCAGGGCCGTCTTAGAGTTTAAGGATGCTCTAGGCGAACCCAAAATATGAGGCTTTTTCATAAAAGCGATGACTTAGATGTGCTAGGCGGCCGAAGGGCGCCAAAAAAATTTCAACTATTTTGGTTAGATTTTGGGTTATAAACTTATAATTACGCATGAAGTACCCTTGAATTTGCACATTTGGCATGAAATTCCTTCATAATTGCCATATTTGGCATGCAATATCCTTAGCAAGGGCTACTGATTCTCAAAACTAAAGATTTGGTTTCCAATATAAGTGTCACAAAATCTGTAACATGAATAAGTGTGACAAAAAGGTTTTGCAACACTTATAATTATGACAAATAACTACTAAATGAAAAAAAAATTATAAGTTTTTTGGGCCCCCAACAATTTGGGGCTCTAGGTCTAGGCCTAGATCGCCTAGCCTTTAAGACGGCCTTGAGTTTGGGCTTCATGTTCGTGATTAAAGGTTCTATACAGATGTGGCTAGTCCATCAACTTATGCTCACCATGGAACACTCACGGTTCCATGCTGCGCAGGGGACTAAATGTTGATGGTGGTTTTTGGCGAGGAGGTCGCAAGAGTAATTTTGCATCAATTTCTGGCATCCTGGTATCCCTATTTTTACAATAGGGATAAGAAATTTGATCATCATAGCCATGTTTTGATCTTTCACGACCATAGCATAATAGCTTGGTTCATATCCCTAGCTTACACGTAAAATACCTATGCATGCGCCTGTGCCTGTGCACGCGCCTTAGCCCATGCGTCTCATCTAGCCCATGTCCAATCACGACTTAGCTAGTATCCTAGCTCACGTCCCTCCTTTTACCTAGCTAAAACTTCTCCCTTGCTCACTCACCTCACTTGTCCTAAAATATCTCATCTTTGGCTTGCCTAGCTCAAGTCCATGGACGAGTATCCCATCCCATCCTGGCCCTACGCCAATCCCATGCTTTCCCCAAGCTAGAATATCTCCCTCCTAGCCTTGGTCTTGCTCACGCCACACCTAGATAACTCACGTCCAAATTCTTGGAGGCCCAATGGTCGTCCCTAGCTTTGCCCTAGGGAGATCACGCCATTTCCTGGCTTTACCCTAGGGAGCTCATAGCCGTTCCGTGACTTTGCCCTAGGGAGCTCACACCATTCCCTGGCTTTGCCCTAGGGAGCTCACACCATTCCCTGGCTTTGCCCTAGGGGGGTCACGCCATTCCCACATATGTCCCATCCCTACTTGTGGATCTCACTGATCCAGCTTAACTCTTGGAGGCCCATGGCCATTCTCTTGCTCACGGATATCCTTGCCTTCCTAGAGCTGAAAAATCTCCTTCCCTAGCCTCGCCTCTACTTGTGGATCCCACTGATCCAAGTCCTAGATGATTATAGACTTTATTTAATCCATGATATTCTAGTTTCCTAATCAAATTCGGAAATCTGGTAGATTACGAATTGCCTCAAAGGACGATTTTTACAGTCCAATCCTTGAATAATTAGGAGAAGCTTCCTTCACGAAAGTTTCTCCTCTGTGAGTTTCCCATCACATACTAAAATTTCGTTATTTTAGCGAATATAGGCTGGCCTGGGTGATTTTTGGAATGGATGACGTGCAAACTGTCCAGAAATCTAAAAATAACGTAATGTTATGGCCCATCCTCATCCTTCTATATAATAATTGAAACCATAACTAGATTACCGCATGCGGTGAGGGGGGGGGGGGGGCCGACGACCGACAAACAAATGAACCTGAAATACCAAAAAAAATCAACGGAAAAACGTAATTGTAATTAGTCCATGTAATGCAGCGATAAGTCATCGAATGATGACCAGCAATATTAATTATTTTACTACTCATTCATTATTACTAGATTTGGGCCCGTGCTACGCACCGGGCGTAGTTGTTCGTACCTTGTGAATGAATACATGTTTTTACCCATAAATTGCATGATGAACCCTTGTACCATTTCCTGGGAGTTTGATACCCAGAAGTTTGATCTTGGGTATAGGTGATCGTTGGATACTAATGTGTACACATGTGGATATTTAAATTTCATTAATTGAGTGAATTATAGGATGGTCGCGTACATTATAGGATGGATAATTTTAATGAGCATATATGTTACCATAAATTATATGATCATCTCGTGTACATATCTGTGAACACATTAATCAAACTTCTGAAAAATACTATATTTTAAACAGACGATGACTGGAGTTCAGAGGTGCGTATTCTGCTGCTTTCTTGGATAAATACAGCAGGTTACCGATTACATACCGTTTTAGATTGAGACTGCTTTTGTAATCTTAGTTTTTTGTTTTTTCTTCTCACTGTATATATATTGTAGCTTTGGTATATTCTTCATCTCTTCCTTTTATTACATGGCAAGAGTGTAATACATATAGATACTTAAACCATTTTTCATTGAGCTGGCCAGTTTATGGGTACTCGTCATATACCTACAGTGATCACTACGGGGTAAATTTATTTGAGGGACTATGTACCTAGAGTTAAATGCTACGATGATAATTAGAGTTCGGTACCTAGAGTCCTCGTGACTTATTGGGTTATACCTCCAGTGACGGACCTGTCCCCACTAAAATTTGTGATGTTACGTATATAGGTTTGGTATTTTGATATATTTACTATATAGGGGGAAAATTTGTGGAAGAATTTGGTAAAAGATAAGTCTGATTTTGTATTTTTATTTTAATTGTCAACAATTATTCTACGTAGCAAAGAAAAAAGGTTTTTCTTGAAAGGAATTGGAGAGTTTTCCAACAGATAGCCTCTCCGAGAGCATCTATATTGTTTAGTCAAGGAGTTCATGCGATTTCATATGTATGGCGGCCTTCGGCCGCGTAGCCAAATCCCAATTATAGCTTTCAATATATACATTTGTCCCCCTAAACCAAAGTTTTGGCTCCGTCCCTGTATGCCTTGCACTATAGGGTGATAAGTGTACTCACAGGGTGGGAGTTGGGTACATGTACTATAGGTACATATGAATAACCCTAATATTCTAGAATTGGTTCCCGTGTCGAGTAAGTTGTCCCTGTATTATAGGGTGAGAGTTGGACACCCGTGAAATTTAAGTCGATGCTCAAACTTTATTTTATTGAATTAGTTTATGGACACGCTCAATTACAGAGAGTTCCTCTTGCACTATTAGGTGAACTATGAATTACATTTTTAAGAAATTTATAAAGGAAACATCCTGCAACTTTGGTTAAAAAAACTTGAAACTCAAGAGGGTTCAACCTGACACCATGTCACACTGATATTATAGTAGTATGAACATGTTTCTTACGACCTTTTTAATTTTTATTTCGATGCAGAGACTCCAAAGACGCCAGCTTTGCTGCAAGTTGGAACTTTCCTTTAGACTGTAAGTATCTACAATTGTATGGCACAACTGGGGTGATGATTGATTTCCTCAAGATTTAACTACAAACAGTATTCTAATTACTTGAAGTTTGACATGTCTGTAGTTTCACATACCATTCTGATTCCTATCATCAAGCGCACCTACAAAAAATCACCAACAAAAGCACGGAAAATCAACAAAAAGGGTCAACTGTAATTGTTAGCGTTGTGATTAAATGGCAATAAGTTGACGAAAAAGAGAGGCCAAATCAGAAAGTCTTCTTATCTCTTTATAATGTTAGTAACTATCACCGCGTATTTAAAATTTAAAGTGGAATCCTTTGAACTAACGACCTCAATTATCTAAAACATAAAGAAGTATACAAACCCTTGGAAATGAGGAATCTATTGGTAGTATGGCAACGGTGAATAAATCTTAGTAGACGCATTTGTCTGAATATACGCATCTTTTTACTAAAAAGTTTCTACTTTAGAAATAATGGATACCCCTTGACTTTCTTCTTCTTAGACTCAACGTCATTGATATATAAAAGTTTTTACCTTAGAATAATGGATAAATTATAGTACCCCTCGAATTTATACGTCAAAAATAATGGAGCCACCAGCAATGTTACTGCACTTGAAATTGAAAAGATCATAATAAGCCATGGATGGAAGAACTCACCAAAATGTTGTGGATGTATGCTATCTTAGAAGTTACAGTATGGTAGTTGTTAGATGCATAAAGCATAATTAACTAACCAAAAAAACAACACACAAAAACTACTCAACCCAACGCCAAAAGCCAAACAGTGACAAAATACCCATTTTTTGCAAGTGGAAAATATCCATCTACTCTAAGCACAATGTATACTCTACTGAAGTTATTTGAGTAGGTTCGTCGTAACCGGACTACTATTAATCACAGATGCGCTTTTGCCAATGCCAGACACCCCGGCCTGTTATAGAAAGACGCGGGCAGTACTACCACTTGAAGCTCTGGCGGTTCCATTAACATGACCAGTGAGATAATGATAATCTAATTTGAGCTTTAAATCAGACATTTCCTTACCACGGCCTCTAAGTTATCAGAGAGAAAGTTACATAGATCCCACCGACGGCAATCGCTAGCACCACACATCCCAGAACCACCAGTACCATCTAACAAATCACCAATTGAGCAATTACTAAGTGCACTCACCTCGAGCACTGATGAATTCACCCGCTTAAGACGAAATTTCTTGGAACCGGGGATCTTAGATGACTGAATAGGCTGAAGAAGAGTGCTGGGAATACTGCATTGCTGATATTTAACGGATGACTCAGGGTGAAGTAGACTTGTGCGAGTAATGCCTTGCTTACGGAAAACATCATTGGCTTGTTTAGTTTTGGCTCGCTGCCCCTGATCTCTTGGAAACTGATATCTTGTCTTCCTAATTTTGAGTTTGTTGATGCCCCAAATCATGTCCTAAACCTTCAAACACGACCACCAAATCAAGGGCTGAAGCATAAGTTCTTCTCCTGTTTTCTTGCTCAAATACTTGCCAACATACTACCACAAATAGAGCCAAGGAAACCAGGTCCTCAGTGTAGACATTCATCAAACACTTAAGGTACATCTGCTGGGAATAGGCTTTGAGATCTCATTCCCTGCACTGATTTTAACATTCAAAATCCACATCAATCTCAATGAACTCTGTCCGAAACCAACACCAACCATCACAAATTCGGAAAAATCAATATAGCCTTTTCTTAGCAGAGAAAATAATCAAAACATTTGAGATGGTAATGCAGCTTCCATTTTAGAAAAGAATAAGAAATTAAATTGAGTGATTACCTCACAATGCTTCCTAAGGTCCCCAGCTTCAAGTGAATCCGCAATTTCAAGTAGTTGTACTGAATTTTTTGGTTCCACCAGGGCTTCGGCTGCCACTTTTTCACATAGGCTTTTCAAACTTGGAACCACCCTGCTACCTGCAGCAGGGTATATGGGATGATAAAGAGCAGAAACTATCAACATATGCGTTTCACCAACTGAATTTGAGGTAGCACGCTTAAATCATGCAGACAATACCAGCATAGATGGCTATATGAGGTAACAAATGCAAAGCATCAAAGAGCTCAAAACAAATGCAGGACTCACCTCGAGCACTGATGGATTCACCCTGATGTCTTCTTCTTCTTCTTTTTTTTTTTGGTATTTTGATGTCTTCTTCTTATTTCTGAATCTGGAAAACCAAATAAAATTGCTCAAATTTGGTCCGAGTAGAGCCATATATATACACAGAACCCCATATATATGAAAACACGTTTGCTAGGTACGATCGTCGGGCAGAGCTGTGTACGACAGGCATGGTTAAAGAGGGCCTATGCATAATCTCAGACGTGGGAATCTCAGCCGCTGAGACTATTATTTGGTCCAAAACTTAGTTAGCTAAAGTGGGTGTGTATCACCAACGTGGGTGAGATTTTGAAGAAGTGTATACGAAGTGTAATTTTATATGAACCAATAGACAATTGCCAAGTGTCCCTCTCACAATGCCTCCTTCCAAAACTCCCTTTCTCGGCCAATAGAAAGTCGTGGTATTGTCACCGCGCGACGTGGGAGCTTTTACAACTTAGAGCTTTTAGTGTATGATTTGTAATAGTGGATAACGAAAAACCCATGAAATGAGAGCAGGATTGATTCGTTTCTACGGTCTACCTAATACTGTTGCTATGTATGCTACTATCATCAAATTCGATGTACCATAAAATTTTATGTTTCCACGTATTAAAATTCTTGCAAGGAGGACAACTGTAAGTTAAAAGATAAGGGTAACGTGTATTCACTCAGTTTTAGTATGAAACTGAGAAGCAAAACAAACCTAATCCCTTTACTTTCCCCTCGGCGTTCTTCTCTTTCTCATCTCATCTTCCTTGTTTCTTTATCTGGCTGTTCTTCACTAAATTAATTGCTAAACAAACTGTTACTGTTAGTACAATTGATCAAATTCACTTTTTTTTTGTTTTTTTTATCACTACTGTATGTTTTGAATATATTTCTTCGTTGTTAGAGTTTAAAAAAGAAAAATTTGTTTCGTTTTTGTCCGTTTTAAGATGGAAGAGCCGGGATTGTCAAATTAGATTGGCTCAATTTGATGGGTTTGTAGAGAAGTTAAATATTGATTTGTTGAAACTGAAGATCAAAAATGTATGCAAGTGTCTGAAGAAATGGCTACTGAAACCATTTAGAAGAGGAAGAAAGTTGAATATTTGATGGGTTTGTAAAGAAGTTGAATATTTGATTTTTTTTAGAAAGAAATCTGCTCTCAATTGGATTGATTATCCCAATTCAAATCTATTTTTTTTTTTAAAAACTGTAAACCAAGCATGGATTGTCAATCAATGGTTCGTCAACACTCATGAAAGAACCGATTGAGAAGAGTGGTGACTCGCTGTGCTGAGTGTGTAGGTGATCCGACCACAGAGTCGTTCGGCTAGATGAGTTGGGTGCAAACAACTGGGGCGGAAAAATCCATGTGTCAAATACGGGTTATGGTTTGTCTCGAGTTTAACCGACCCGCGACTTCATCTTCTCCACTGAAAACTACTATGTTATCAGAAACAGAGCTCCGACGTAGCACCGATTCGATTGATTGATCTAGTGAGTTATTGGAAGAATTTTCGATTACAAACATGTTTGTTAGATACTATTTCAACGATGTAGCAGATCAATTTCTTTGATAATGCTGATTTGAATCTCAAATTCATGAAATTGTGTGATTTTTTTTTTCTCTGGGACATTTTTGTGACGGACAAATCATACACTTAGTCATCCCATAGAGGACTCCTCCCTTCGGTCGTCGTCCAATAAAAAATAATCCCCACTCCTTACCTGTGCAGATAAAATTCGATTATCAAAAAGTTCGAAACTAACAGGGGGTTAGTCAATTATGACTTAGATACATTTCTAGGGAATTCCCAATTCCATTGTTATTCAATAGAGATTTTAGGAGAGTCTCCAAAAATCTTTTGTTATTGGATAGAGATTATTTTTAAGTCATTTAAATTCTCTATAAATCCATGTTATTGCATTGAGACTCTTTGGGAGTCACTCAAACACCCTTATTATTGGATTATGACTTCGAAATCATTGATTTGTTGGTTTTAGAGATTTTGGGAGAATTTTTTAGAAAAATAGGTATGGTAGAAATCTCTCCTACATAGGTGAGATTTCGGAAGACTTGCATTTTATGTTTGTGGAGATGAAAAATGGTGGCACAAAATTCCACTATGGAAGAACAAGATACTCCGCTAATGTAACTCCACTATATGGAACACATATATAGCATTTGGAGTGGAAACGCCAAAAACCAATTTTAACCCATCAATAATTATCGGATTATGGTGTTTCTACAAATCTCAAAGACTCTCTAAAACCAATTTTAACCCATCAATTTTTAGAGAGTTTTTGTCTTCATTGCACATTTCGTTTTTGTCTGCTAGTAGCTCGCTCAAATATTGCAAAATAAACAATTGTACCAGCTGCCAACAGAGTCTGCATCATTTTTGGTACGCTTGTTTTACTTGGTAAGATGTTCTTCTTTCGAGAAAGGTAAGAGAATATATATTTTCAAGAGATATTTTGCAAACAAAATAGTGTTCAGAGAATACTTTATTAAAAATTTTGGATATGCAATATTTGATGTCAATACACACTATTATTATGCAATATTTGAGTATGATAGTCAAGATTTTAGTTACTGCACATAGGGTTATTTTTTTGATCCATATAATGCTACAATCTACCTTATACACGACAACTATAAAAATTGTCATGAGATTTGTATTGACAAGCGACATATATTTTACTAGGTATTTTGTGGCGCTTTTATCAAAAAAAAATGTTGGTAGATGTTATGAAATTTTGGTTAGTTTTATCCATTTTTTTTTTGTCTACAAATCTCAAAGACTCTCTAAAATTCACTAGAATTGTATCTATAAATCACTAAAATACTCTCAGAGAGTCACTGGAAATTTCTCAGGGAATCAATTGAAATCTCTAGATTTCCAGAGAATATCTGAAAGTCACTGAAATAAAAAGTCACTGAAAATCTATATAATTCTCATTTGACTACTACCTTGTAATTCATACCGAAAAACAGAAGAAATCATTACCCTTTTGCTCGGGTATGTCATTTCTTTGTTTGTCTTTGGTTTTATATTTACTGCGGAAGTCCTATCAAAACCGCTCAAAGGGTATTTTTTTCCTTTCCTTATTTCATTTTTGAATTTGAATTTTGTAATGGTAGCAAGTTTGGATCTTTCTATGGGTTTCTTGATGGGTTTTTGAAGTGGATTAATTAAAGGGTTATTCCTTTTGTTTTGAAGGTTTTTCAAGGATCATCATCACAAGAATTGGTATCAGTAAGTTCACAGCTTGAAACCCTGGGTAGTTCTGAATCTCACCACGAAGAATGACGATAATCTCAAAATCAAGAGTACTAGATGCAAGATTTTCAATTGAGAAAAAATTACTCCTATTCCAGGTTCTGATTTCGTCTCTATTTATTTCTCTAATTATCTTCAATTGGGGCTCATCTAACCCTGTGTTTTTGTTCTAAGTTATGGGTTTTATGAAAATCTACTGAAAACTTGATTTTTTTTCTTAATTTTAATATTCAGAAGTCTAGAGTGCTTTAACCTAGAGAAAATCACATTAGGAATGAATTCAACCATTGATGCCCCAGCTTCTACATAGCTAGGGTAGTGTAAAATCTACATACTGTGATCGATTGGCTGTGATTGTGACATCTCCAACCACGACATCAAATTTCTATTTAACATGCTGTATGAAACTATGAATATATTCAACCTAAAGAATTATTAATGAACTAACCTGGAGATGGAACTGATATAAGATCATTGTAAGTTCCAGCAGCTGTTTGGTTGGCATTTTGAAAAAGAAGAAATTCATAAGTCACGGCATACGGTAACACCCCAATTGCAGCAACATTAACGTCTATGCAGTATCCAGTGACATCTCAGTAGAAATTTGTCTCGCAAAAGATAGCAGGATAGCCATAAGTCTGTAAAAGTTCATCAAAAAATAGTTCTGAGTGCCTATATTCCTGTTTAGTTTCTTTATGCTATATGTACGTAGTTCAAAATTTCCGATGATAGGAATTCAAACACGTACTGTAACTCAAGTTCAAGAATGAATAATCAATAATTTTTGGTTTCTGATGTTATGACTTTAGCTTTTCTTTATACTGCTCCATATGATGTGTATGCCACAAAAATTTAAACCTTACGTGGTTTTCAAGTTGGTGGAAAATACATGTATGTTGTATAAAACTTCATTTTTGTGAACTAACACAAACCAAGCCTAACCAAAGAATTTTGACATCTATTTTAGTAACCAAACAGCAGAAGTGGCAGCTGATGTCATTTTTTCATCTAATCTTGAACGTCTTCGCAAGGTCTCAGATTCCTTAAAACCTTAATTCTACATCTTTCTTTGTGTTTCTCATTCTGATGATACTATGAATGTGCATTCTCCTCCATATTGTGATGTTCTTCATTTTTTTGTAGGAACCAAAGCTTCTACGAGTGGGCTCATAGAGAATTCGGAGACAAATGCAACAAGTTGCAGTTGGGATTTACACAGCTTTCATTGCTGAGGTGTAGTTCCATTTCAATTAAACACAAAAATAGCTGCAACGACACGTCATACATATCCTGTTACGCTTACACATAGGTAAATTCCATTGATTTGCTAACATTTTATCATTTAGAGATTTTTTTAGCTTCAAGAACATGATTTTTCTGAAACTTCGGCAAATAGCTTAGGCCAAGTCTAATGGGACTTCTATATCCACGAAAAAGTAGTAGGACACATCAGCAAAGTAGTAACCCAAGTCTAATGGGAAGTGCTAGACACATCAGCTAAATTCTACTTCGGCGCTGAATCATATAGCGGTGGGGCGCTACATCATTGAGCGCCAGATAATCTCAGCCATCAGATCTGGAACATATGTTATTAGCCATTAGATCTAGTGAGAATATTCGTTTGGGCGCTACATCATTGAGCGCGAGTTCACTTTTTTGGCGCTACATCATTGAGCGCCGAAGTAGAATTCAACTTCAACTTCAACTTAGGCGACGCTTTTGGTGGAAGTTGAATGACCATTAGACTTAGCCTTATTTGTTGCTTGGATTTCTACTTCGTACGATGAATTAAATGCTGTTCGGGTCAGGTATACGAAATATTGAGTGTATCGCGTTGTTGTTTGTATCACATTGAATTATTAGTATACACTGTTCTCATGGATCAGAATAATAATTACCAGACACGCACTAAGTAGTTGTTACAGACACCCTGTCGTTGTATAAGGTAGGAAAATCTCCATATTTTGGGGCTTCATGTGTACCAAATGATTAATGGATAATGAGTCAATAACAAACGCATTAATGAAAATTAGGTGACTTCCTATTTCAAATAGGCAATAGCCATTCTGGAAAGTTACATTGGAGTTAAGTCCCTGGCATTTTTATGTAATATGGACTCAAGCTTTTTTTGCGAAGTGACATTTCAGATTTTTTTGCTGATATGTGCCCACTTAAACAGGTTGAACCGTTTATGTGAGAACTGATTTTGAAAAGAGACCATATGATATGTGCCACTTAAACAGGTTGAACCGTTTATGTGAGAACTGATTTTGAAAAGAGACCATATGCTATGAGGATGACGAGGTTCTGAAAAATCATCTCCTAAAGTTACTTTGGCTCTACAGTTTAGTGAAACCCAGAATGATCTTATGGAAGCAAGGGACCTGATTGAAGCAAACGGAATCCGAACAGGCATGCTTAATGAACAAGTTGAATTACTGACGAATGGGATAATTTGGACACACTTGGCATGGAAATATATGTGCATATTCATAGAGGGACCAACAAGTTAAGAATCCAGCTCAATGTTACAGGTTCAGTTCACTGTTACAATATAAGTTGGACAGATTAAAGAATAAACAAGGACCTTGAAGAGGCTGAATACTGATTTGGTGGTATCAACATGACCATGAATTAAAGCAATAGCAAGAGAATGAAGTTATAGAATTCTCTCAGCAGGTTGAAGTGCTGGAGTAAAAGTACAAAATAGCCTAGCAGATGCATTGAAAATGGGTTTGTATAAGGGCTTGATTGGGAAAAGTAGTCATCAAATGTATAAAATTTATGGGAAGCTCATTGAAATGGACAAACTATGTTACTATATCCATATTTGTTTGTAATTATAGTCGACCATATATTTACTATAAAATATAACGGCAGTCAGATGAGAAAAACAGGTTGGACCCGGTGCGTAGCACGGGTTACTATCTAGTACATCCTATGTCTAACTTTCTAATAAGGTTATTATGCTATGCAACATGGCTCATTATCATTCATGTGGCCTATATTTAGGTCTTGAATTGGAAATAGCCATGCATTCTTGGTTGAAGCTACGCTATGTTAGCATCACTCGTCTGTTTTCCTGATTATAGACTTGCTTCTATAATCAGTGCTACAATTCTTAATCATGGCTCATGGCTATGACTTATATTATTTTGGACATTCATATGTCTCTATTACTCATAGAATTGGTGCATTACATTCCACAAGCTAATTTCTCATATTTATGGCAAATAGAAAGTCGTACTTACTTGACTATTGCCACAGAGAGTTGCTGAAATCCTCTCAGTCTAAATGGCAGTTGCATAGCTCAATCCTTAGACTTCTCTCATTGTTTTAAATGGCGATCGCCCGGCTCAATCCTTAGGCCAAAACTTAAAAGAGATACACAAGCTTATCGCTTAATCTCTGTTTTTATGCAAAGTCCTGAGTTTACCAGTAATTGGTACGACTTGCACTTAGTCAACTTTGACTTAACGAATAATTCGATACTTAACAAATCTTACGAGAATCAAGTAAGTTACATGGGTGGATATTCTTTAGGGTTTTGGTTTGGCGGTCTACAGCACGTGTGATTGCAACGGCTCAATCACTCAACGGGAAAGAAACTAAGTCGTGTGAACGTTGCTGAAAAGAGGGGATGAGAAAGTGGGTTGTTATTCTTCCCTAATATTAGGCGCAAGACTTGCCCCACTTACTCCACACTCCCACTCTTCCACTACTTCCACTTCTTCCACTTCTTACGAGATCAGTTGTAATTCTATTGCTATAAATAGGTCACTCGACCAGTTTGGAAAGTTAAAGAACAACGAGAACAGACAAGTTCAACAGTTCAATTCAGTGCAAGTATAATCAATCTATCTCATCGATAATTGATTAACTCTTCTCATTCAACATTCAATATCTAGTGAGAACTGAATATCCATTCTTTTAGCAATTTTAATCACAACATTACAGAAATCATAGCAATTCTCTGATCTCATCTTTCTCTGCTTCCCTCCCTAAACCAACCCTATATCCTCTTCTTGTAACTGAAGCAATACTCGAACGGCTATTTCTTGGTTTAGGCGAGTCTTGTTCGATCTTGACCTCTCGAATACCATTACAATTTCATATTACATCATCATACATCATACTTTACCCCTCAGATTCTATTTATTGTTTTACACCTAAAACATTTGGCGACAACAGTGGGAGGTCATTATCTCGGTTGTAAGAAAAGATGGTTGAAACTAGGTGGCAAAGTTCAGAGAACACGAATTCTCCAAATATCACCAGTGGTCCCGCTACTTCGTCTGTTACAAGTGGGGCCACCAACACCCAATCTAGAGGTGTCACCAGCCTTGCACCCAAAACGTGAATCCCATCACGTCCCAAAACCCTAATTTTGTGGTTCCCTCACCTCATATGGGGTCCACCTCATCTCCATCCTTTATGGACGCCCAACCTCATGTTGTGGGGTCCACCTCATCCCTATCACCTGCCATCACGTCCCCCCTCTCTCATATTATGGGGACCACCACTACTACCACCTCTCCAACTCCTTACACTCCTATCTCAAGCCGCACAGAAGATTTTCTCTTTGGTCCCCGCACTGGAGAAAACAAGGAGTATTGAGGTCTCACCTAGCATAGCGGATCTCATGAAGACCCAACAAGATTTGGCCCTAAGTCAGAACGATATGGTGAAAACCCAATTGGAGTTGCTGACTTGCTTGAGGACCCTCTCAGAAAAGTTGACGCCACCAACAAATCTAGGGCCAACTCGTGTGGAACTCCCTGTAACATCAACATGATGGGTCCCTCTCCAATTCATGTTATCCCTAATGATCAGGATACTCATGTACATACCACACATGGACCAAGCACGGGTTCTCAACACAACTTCGTCACTCATGAAGATTTACAGAATCTCCTACAAGCTTAGAGCGTGGAAAATTCAGATTTGTTTCATCGTCATCAACCTCCATATCCAATTGAAGTTCAACGTGAATCTCTTGCTGAAGGATATGTCACACCTTCATTCTCAATGTATAATGGTATTGGGAATGCTCGAGAACATATATCTCGCTTCCTAGAATCATTGGGAATACATGAAAGAAACCAAACTGTATGTCTCAAAGAATTCTCGAAATCTCTGACGGGAAAGGCATACACTTGGTATAATAATCTAGCTCCCAACAACATTCTCAGCTGGAGCCAGATGGTTAATGCTTTACTCAAGAAATACTTCTTCGTGTATGAGCAACTCACTCTCTCTAATTTGTGAATACTTTATCAACGAAACACTGAACATCCAGATGATTATGTGACGAGGTTCAGAACTCGTGCAGTGGATTGCAATGACCAAACGTGACAGAGTTGCAGTTGGTGGAGCTTTGCATCAATGGAATGATACCAGTATATCGAGCCTTATTGGAGAATATGGAGATTAATAATTCACCAAGATCCACAAATCTGCCAAACGATCCGCCACTACTGCACCTGCGTTACTAGAAAGGCCCAGTCCTGTAAAGGTTGAAGGAAGTCGTGGTGAGACACGTGCCAGCAAGCGACTCGTCAACAAGCAATATAGCTCTCTTCCCTAAGTTCATGCTGTCACTGAAAGTGTTAAGTGGAAGGCGCCTACTCCTGAGGCCCCACAACTGAAACGTGCGGCCCCGACTCAATCCCAGGCTCTTGCGCGGGTCTCAGCTAATACTCCTGTACCAAAAGCACCACGACAACAAAGGGAATTTCCTAAAATTCCTGATTTCCCTTGTACCATGGATGAAGTGATAGAGCTCCTGGAAGCATGGATTCAAGATGGTGCTATCAAGTTACCTCCTGTACGGAGAGAGCCTACGGCACAAGAAATGACTGATCCAAAGTATTGTCATTTTCATAGATTCGTTAATCATCCCACCAGGGAGTGCCATCGACTCAAGCAAATATTCAATGAAAAGATCAAGTTAGGAGAGTTGAACTTGGGGACTGAGGGTGTGCATAAGAATCCACTTCCTCAGCATCAACCTCAACGTCAACCCAACATTCGAAATTTCACTATCTCCGGAGAATCTGTCAAGCAAACTGCTAATTATTTGATGGAGAATTTATGCGAACTCTTGCATTTTTCTAAGAGCCAGCGAAGAAACATTTTTGCCGCCTTAAACTGGATTGCTAGTGGTAAAGAAATACATGTACCAGAGAGACAGGAAAAAACTCAATTAAAGACTGATGAAGTTACACCAGAGATGATGAAAGGAGGAAGCGTGTCCCAATACCACTTATCTCCGCTCGTCTCAAAGGTACAAATTTCAAGAAAGTTCAAATCGATGCTGGTGTTATGGTTAACCTAATCCCCATCAAAACACTTCAAGCAATTGGGATTTCCAGACGGGATGTTATCTATTATCCCACAGTGATGAAAGATTCAAAAGGAAATCTCCAAGATGTATATGGTCACGTCACCTTGGATCTGAAGGTGAACTCGACTCGCACCAGAGAAAATTTTCATGTGATAAAGGAAGATAATGAGCATGATATGATTTTGGGGCGTCCCTGGCTCCATGGGAAGAGATTTGTGCCTACAGTCTCACCAGTAATCATCAAGGGCCAAGAACTCATGTTCGACCAAGAAAGCCGCAACGTGGGAAAGATGGAGTACCGTGTGGGGTCAGAAACTCTGATAGTACGTGGAAGTGATTTGAAATATTTAATTCAGAATTATTTAGTTAACGGGAATCATATCCAACGTGTCCCTACACAAACATTGGATAATTCTCTGAAATGGGGACTTGATTGCATCAAGTCTATCCAATCTCTCGAGACACCTCGTGAGGGAGTTAAGGCCAAAGCTGCAGAAAAGTAAGCCCGGATAAAGCAACTTTCATATAGACGAAGGACAGCTGAGTTGTCATGGAGCCAAAGGTTTTTCAAGAAGGGAATAAGGTTGTGCGACGTACTAATCGAAAGGGGATTTCTGTTTCGGGGTCCGCACCAAACTGGGAAGGACCCTATGTCATATCTCGAGTCATGCCTAATGCAGATACATGAGCGCAATATATGAGCGACCTTCAAACATGGTGATCAATGGCAAGTGGCTGAAGAAGATATGAAGATTCACTTTCCAATTCCTTCAAAAGAAAAGTGCAAGCAATCTCTTGCCTTTTGACAATTTCATTCAAAAATTCAAATTCAAAACCTGTGAGTTCAAAAACAATCAATCCCTACAAACCGTCTGTTCAATAAACCAAATAAAAGCAAAATAAAATTCTATTGAGAAAACATTTTGCTCCTGAAACCTTTCAGAAACAACCATCTAGTAAAGACTTTTCTCCCTCATCAACCGCCTTCTTTATTTGGGCGATTTCAACAGTTTTCTTCTTCAAATCTTCATTCAACTTACGAAGTTCTTCAGCTCTAGCAGCATAATTTCTCTCTTCTCGGTTCACCAACTCATGGGTGAATTTACCAACAGCAGCACGCCTTGTTCGGACATATTTGATTCTCGCATGAAGCCATGACAAGTTGAGTTTGAAAATTTCCAGTGAAACGATCAGCTCTTCTGGTTCATCTAATGCCTCATTAGTCACATCTTTCAATGGGGTGGCGTTCATCTTCGAGTTTAACCTCATAAGGTCATTTTCAATACCTATGAGTGTATAGAAGTGGACACTCTATCCAGCATTAACAAAATGACCGTAGAGATTCCATATCCTATCATGGAGTGGGACGTGTTCCTTTGGAACATTAAATCCTCCCACTAGCTCATGATCAGGGAGGGTCACTTTGTGAAGTGGATCATACATCACACCAGCACGGGGAAATTCTTGGAGGGCCCAAGTAGTTGGAGCATCTACATCACCAATGTCAGTATTCTCATAAACTTGTGTTCCACTACCGACAAACTGAAAGAATTTCAAAACAAGCAGGAGTTTAATAATATGTTTCAAGCTATATGATGAAAGCTTAGCAT
>JAJJMA010280101.1:0-10068 GCA_023529015.1 Papaver nudicaule | reverse complement strand
TGAATCCATGGTGGCTCATGGCTTGTGGTGCCATGCTATGTGGCATTTATGGTTTCGGCGTCTGGCCAAGGTCGACTTTGGGGCAACCTGTGCCTTAGTCGCGATGTGAGTGCCTGCGCTACAACACATCTGAGGTCATGGCATGTTTATCCATGGTATGCTAGACCTTCCTGAACTTGGGATTAGGTCTGCTTAGGCCTATTTAGGCTGGTGTATGCTTCTCAGAGAGCTCTGGACCGGCCTGGAGCTTCAATATTCCTGAGGTTTGCACCGAGACTCGTATGTTGAGTCGTATTTAAGAGGAAATCCACGAGGATACGTCTCTGTTGATTCTTCACCGTGTACCATCAAGCGAGGTCTGGCTCTGAGCTGATCAATGGGTTTAATATGTTGGTGGAATCATTAGTACTGCTCTACGACATCACCCTCCCCACCGGGGTTATAAGAGAGAGCTCATAGAGAGTTTGTTCGGCTCATGGAATGGGTTGCATTCTGAGCTATAGAGATGAGCCTGAATAGGCGACTGCCTTTAATAAGACATATTTTTCGAGAGTGTTTTGACAATCTTGTCCCTCTCTCATTTTTCACCATCTACACGAGTACACCACCAATCTTTTATTTTAGTCCACCTATATGTCAAACCTTGACTGGTTCATGTAATCAAGAACTCAAGAACAAGATCTCTTTCAGATCTGATTGATTCACACAAGGGAGTCAATACAAGAATCTGAAAGATTATGTCAATCAACCAAGTGCGATACTTTAATTATATAAGATGACTCAAATATAATGTGGAAGTAAAGTAAAGTACACACAAGATTTTGTTAACGAGGAAACTACAAACTCGTAGAAAAACCCCGGGACCTAGTCCAGTTTTGAATACTCTTAAGAATTAAGCCGCCAACACACCTACTCTCAGACTTCGGACTAGCTGGTGCAGACAATATTGTTAGGGCATTGTCCGATCAAACCCACTAGCGTTGGTATGTCAAGCTGGTTGTCAGTTTTAGTTGTCAAAACACAATTCTTGATTTAGCCTACTAGAGTTTAGATTTCGGAATTGGGATATAGACTAAGTAGTAGAGACTGTTAGAGCATTGCTCGATTGAACCCACTGATGTTGCTATCTCAAGTCAGTTGTCAAGTTTATGAGACAAAAACACAATCCTTGATAAGTTTACTCTACAACTCGGACTAGGATAGTTCTAGGTAATCGAGACGAAGACTGATGAAGACGAAGACCGAAGCTTACTACTTGATAAATCATAACGTCCTCGCTGAAGGTTTGAAAGGTATCCCCTTTCCGTATCGTTTTTACCATTTCTATCATACCAATAGTCTATGATGTTGTTTATATGATCCGAAGGTATTCTAGGATTTTCGCCTTGGCATTTGTCACTCTTGTGATAATTTGTATAGGTAGAGTATGTTGAGTTGTCTCTTGAAAAACAACCCCAACGGTGAACGCGTACATGAACGCGTACATGTAACATATTATCACCTATGGGATTTCAGAGAACGAGCTTAGTATGTATGAACGCGTACATACAAGTTCAAGAATTCTCCTGAATTCTCCTGAACTCGAAGGACTGCTCTGTGTACGCGTTCATGAATGCGTTCACATAAGCCATGCGAAAACTTCCAACTTTCATATCTTGAAGTTTTCGGTCTAGACATAATTTGTTCTCGGACTTATCGTGTCTTGGCCCATAGAATTCAACAACTTAATCCAAGCGATGTTCAAACTAAGTATTTGGACCAGAAGTCGCAAAGCGATGTCCAAACAAGCATTGGACCAGAAGTCGCGAACCTTCGAACAAGGTTGAGTCTTCTTTAACTTTTGGCTTAGTCCAAAGTTCTTAGAAGATTGAGAATGGGTATTCAAGCTATGGACTTTCCTAGTTCCAGAACTTGCTTGAGCTCTACTCAAGGTTGCTTAATCTTTAAGCAAAGCCTCCCTTGGTGATCACTATAAATAGACGACCTTCTGCAAGATACAATCTCAATCCTCTACACATCTGTGTATCCTTGCATAAAGGTTGGTCGTCATCTCGAAGTCCTTTTAGGACTACGACTATTGAAAAGACTTCACTTGAGGATCGTGAAGCATAGGTCGGAAGTAAAATTCCATCATGTATCTTGGGTCGATTGAATTCTTTCAATCTTATCACGACCAAGATTTGATAGAAACTTCGTAAGGTAAATCTTGTAACGTAAACCCTAGAAGTTCCCAAACGCAATTCACGAACTAGGTTTCATACTAAGTTCGTCACGCGTTCGGAGGTAAAGTTGTTTAGGCTAGATCAATAAGCCCTATTCAACATATCGATTTCCATTAACCTTGACTTTAAGTCTAAAGGAAATCACAATCGTATTCTCGTTTAATCACTTGGATACTTTTAGGCGTCCTATTAGAGGCAGGGTAGCGCTAGTATTCACGAAGGGAAGTGGAGCAACTCCTAGGCCTGTAAAGGACGTCAGCTAGGGGAATCAAGTACTTAGGCTACTGCGGGAGCCAAGAGACGTAGGAGCACATTGGTAGCTGAATTGCTTGTAGGGTGAATTCAGTCTCGATACAGTCCAGTCCGAAGTCTTAGAGTAGGCTAGCGTCTGTATACCGTTCATACTAAGGGTGTTCACATCTGGACGAGGTCCCGGGGTTTTTCTGCTAGATTTGCAGTTTCCTCGTTAACGAAATTCTGGTGTCTTGCATTACTTTTCCCTTCCGCAATATATTGTCTCTGATCTATATAATAGAAGTAATTGCAAGTTTGTTGATTCATAACCTTTGAGTGAATCCGTCTCTATTGAGATCTACGAGAAGTACGTTCTTGTTAGGGTTCGGTTCTCTGAACTATACTCAGGTTGTTGTTTGAATATTGATTTGTGAGATCGTTCAAACAACCATAATCAACCAGGTTCACGAAAACTAAAAGTTGGTGGTGTATCTCGGTATCCCCTCTTTTTCAGAGACCTTGAAGACGAAGACTGTGAAGATAAAGAAGACATCAATTATTCTTCATCGACAAAAGGTTAGTAGGAGTTATGACTTTTATGGAAATTCTTATATTCTACTTTCTCTATCTTTCGAAATAGTCGGCTACTTTAGTAGAGATACTAATAGCGATTGAGATCGTGTTCTTGTCTACATGACCATGAGTTATGTTGGTATTTGTTCCCATGAATACTATGTTTACAAGAATACATGAGATGGATTCGATACCATTTGTCAATTGCAATGGTTTGCTTGCAAATCACTTATTGGATATGGGTAAATCTAAAGGAGTACTCTTGAGCAAGAGTCCAGTGGATTATAGCTGAGGCCGTCTAACACGCCTAAGTACTGGTCCAGCCCAGAACTTCCAGCGGATCCAAGTTAAACCCTAATCTGAATGACGACGGTTCTCGAACCGTTCGTGAACAGTGACCTGGGAATTTTTCCTGAGTTCCAAATCGTCAATTTGTACGCGTACTAGTACGTGAACGTCAGATTCGATGCATGCATTTGGTCGTGATTCAGATGGACGGTTTGCGAACCGGCCAAGGTGAATATTCTTTGGGATTTTCACACGGGTTAAACTCTGACTCCTTATCTCTTAGTTGGACTTGGTTATCACGAAAATATATTCTATGGTCCATCTAATGGTTCTCAATGTGTCAATAAGATAAAGATTATCTCTGGTCTGTTGGATATAAATCTTGAAGTGTTTTTGAGCTAACAAAACACTTGGCAGATAAATGATAAAAGATTTCCAATTGAGATAAATCTAGGTTTCTTGGTTTGCAAGTTAGGGTTTCCTAAACTTGTGGAACAAGTAACTAGTTGCTTTATTCCAAAGCAACCTATCTTGTTGAGTGCTATAAATAGAGGTGTCTAAAGACAAAAACTGCAAGCATCAAGCATACGTGAAGATTCTCTGTGGAATTGATCGTAAAATCTTTTCACTTCGGTGAATGCTTGTTGTGGTATAGTCATCCTCTATTAGGTAGCAGTTCCTCTTGAGAATTACCTAACGACTATAAACTTATCTTGAGAGTTGGGAAGCCCAGGTAGGAGATTGAGACCTTAGTGGTTGAAATCGGAGTAACCTATAACCTTGGTAACCTTATTACGTTCTTGTCTATTATATGGTCTTCTCTTTTGATATAAGGCAATTCAAGAACTGATATGTTACACACAGGGTTGAAAGGAAGCAACGCACGGCTCCACTCGGTGTTGTAAGACCTAGTTAGATCCAGTTGTATAAGTTTCTTAAGAGATTCTTCGTGTACAACTAAGGTAGAGACAAGTTGGGCATAATTTACTCAGTTTACTTGTTAGCCCCCTCTAGTAAGTAGATTTCCGTATGACCTGGAGAAATCCGAAGGAAGTCACTTTGTGTATGTCAAACTTATAGAGGACAGTTCAAACATACAGTTGATAATTGAGGTTGCAATGCCGGAATTATTAACACAAGCCTTTAACAGCGGTTAAAGCAACTCCTAGGCCTGTAAAGGACGTCAGCTAGGGGAATCAAGTGTGTGGCGATCTGTGGGGGATCTAGAGACGTAAGGAGCGCGACAGTAGCCAGTTCGCTTGGAGGGTTGGAATTGGTCTCTGCCACATCCCAGACTGAAGTCTTATTGTAGGCTAGTATTTGTAGACAGTTTGTATTATGCGGTGTTCAATCTGGACGAGGTCCCGAGGTTTTTCTACATGTCGTAGTTTCCTCGTTAAAAAAATCTCTGGTGTCTTGTGTGCTTTACTTTCCGCACTATATTCTCTGATTATATAATTAAAGCAAACACAAGAAGTACGTTATTAATAAACCTAATTGTTGTCCTCAATCCATCAATTGGATTTACCAAGACCCTGTCTTGCGTTGGACTGATCCTTGTGATCCAAACTCAGGTTAACGGATCTGGATATTGATTTTTGAGATCGTCCAGATCTGACCATAAGTCTCACGAGCCCAAACGAAAAGTTGGTTGTATTTCGGTACCCCTGCTTTTTCAAATATGACCCTAATACGACTATTAGTCAAAAAGATTTCCCCTCAGTATTCCTATGCCTCCAACCACAGCAAGGTGGTCATGCACATGTACTCCCTTACGTAAACAGACGCCCGTTACTGTCTTACGCAAGAGTTGACTCACAGCCCGTCGCGAGGACTATCGTTACCCGACCTCCAATCGAACGATTACAACCTTATGGACAACAACCAAATAGCGGCATGTCAAATCGCTAGATGATATCCTTGGTAACTTACAAATATAACACCGAAGTCTTTTCACACCAAGAGCGAGGTTATTAAGTTTACTTAGGCAATAAACACCTCGAGATATCGATCAAGGTTTCAAAACGTAAACTCCCGAAAGAGAAACCTTGTCGTCCCATTTGGAATCAAGCATATAGTTGTAGCAAGTACGATATGATATGACCGTGAAGAACGATGTACCTGCAAAGAACAAATCCAATAACAACGATCTTGATTCCACTCAATATCTATAGTTTAGGCACACAAACCGAAAGCGGCTTGCTGACAAATCCAGATTAATAGATAAGGAGTATGTTCTAATCACAATGATCTTGAGTGGCCTTATATCAGAAGAGAAGGACCTTAGAATAAACAAGATCGTTAGGTTTGATAGACGTGATATAACAGAACACAAGTACAATACAAAGAAGACTAGTGAACATAAACTAGTTTCTCGTAAGAGGCACTTCTAGGCTTCTCGATCCCAAGAGAATACTTTTACACAATTCTAGACCGAGAGCAAAAGCTCAAAGGTAACTGAAAAGAAAAGCGACAAACACAAGCTTAAAATTCCGAAAAAGAGCTTGGATAGAGGGATAAAGCTTTCAGGAGAGATACCACTCCTATTTATATTGACTAAGGCTTTAGCTTTGAAATCAGGCAAAGTTAATTTCGGAAATTCCACAAAGCACATTTACATAATAGTTCCGAAATTCCCCATTTAGTCTCATAGCTTTTAATGAGAACTAATACTCTAGCATTTTACATTTAAGAAAAATATATTCCATAAAGAAAATATATTTTCGAAACATGTTTAGCCAAGAGCAATCAAAGCAAATAATATCTTAAGGTATATTTGGATATTTCTTTTAATTCGAAATATAAGGCTTACCAAATATGATCCCTGGGAAAGATCTCAAATCGAAAACGTGTCCTTAGTTTCGAAAATCTCCTTAGATATTATTACTTCCAAATGTCGTCACCAGCTTTAATAATGTCGACATTACTTCCTTGGTATTGCTGGGCTAACCAGACGAACCTAGGTGGAAGTGGGATCTGGTCCAACGTGGTTCAACGTTCTGCATAAACGTATCATAACAAACGTGGACAAAGCCTTGTGTGTTAAGCTTTAGTGAACACATAGGTTCAGACATTCCGAATCACACAAATAGATATACCATTGGAAGTACGGTGCGAGATTCAACGAGTAACTAGCAAAATGTTAAATCTCCTGAATTCTTGATTCCAATATAGATGTCACGTTAATGATATCCAAGAATTCAAATCAAAACATCAAATGAATAACCAAATGAATATTTGATCGAGTAGTAAAGCATACGAAGATTTAATCACGTATAATATTGATCCGAAATCATATGTCCACTAACTAGAGCGACTAACCATATTTCAGATGATGACTCAATCTCACTTAGTTGTACATTGAAGATGAACGAATTCAAACTTCAAACCGAGAATATCAAACTCATTAATTTGTTGAAGGACAAATCAAAAAGATAGAGTTTGAACTTCGAAGATACGCATTCTGAGTCAACCATATTAAGGTTTCGAAACGTACATTTTTTTTGGCAGAAGCCAAATTAAGGTTTCGGAACCTAAAGTTCATTATATGACCAGAACCAAATTAAGGTTCCCAAATCAAGTTTCCACATAACGAAACCTGAAGATTGGTTGCGAAATCTTGATTCTGTTTAACAAAACCTTGTTTAAGGTTTCGAAACAAGAAACACATATTAAATTCTTCACAAATGTTTGATGTCGAACTTGAGAGTCCTTGTGGTCGAGAACCGTTTCAGCATCACACCTTTTTAGCCTCGACGCACAGGAATATATTTCCCGGTTCACATAAACCTTTAGGAAACCCCAGGGTCTTTTCAACCTTTTAGAACTCACATGGTCAAGACACATTGGCCTCGATTCTCAAGTCACTGTTAACCACACAAACATAGTTACGAATCTGTTATATCTCATTGGTCACATATTTAAGTTTCGGACCAATAGCTTATGAATGCGAAAACCAGATTATGGTTTCGAAATCAACGTTAGTTTTACCAAAACCTACATTGAGGTTTCGAACATTGAAAATTCATAAGTTGAGATACACAAATATGGTGTCGGAATCCAGAAGTGAGATATGGCATACAAGATGTTCATATACAGAATCAAATGAATGATTCAGAACTTCTGAGTTCAGATCCAAACCAAGACGTCGTATTCGAATCTCATAAACAACAGTATTTCGAGTCTACACAACATAAGTGTTGTTAGGACATTGTCCGGTCAAACCCACTAGCTTTGGTATGTCAAGCTAGTTGTCAGTTTTAGGTGTCAAAACTCAATTCTTGATTTAGTCTACTAGAGTTTAGATTTCAGAATTGGGATATAGAAAAAGTAGTAGAGACCTTGAAGACGAAGACTGTGAAGACAAATAAGACATCAATTATTCTTCATCGACAAAAGGTTAGTAGGAGTTATGACTTTATGGAAATTCTTCTATTCAACTTTCTTTATTCTTTCGAAATATAGTCGACTACTTTAGTAGTGATAATAGCGATTGAGATCGTATTCTTGTCTAACGTGACCTTGTGTCATGACCAGTGTTTGTTCCCACAAATAGTGTGAGTACAAGAATGAATGACATAGATTCGGTGCCATGTGTCCATTACAATGGTTTGCTTGCAAATCGTTAGTTGGATATGGATGAATCTAAAGGAGTACTCTTGAGCAAAGAGTTCATGGATTACAGCTGAGGACGTACACACGTCTAAGTCCTAGTAAGCCCGGAACTTCCAGCGGAATCCAGAGTTGACGAAATCTGGCGGGCGGACGATTCACGAACCGGTTCGCAAACCAGAAACTAGGATTTCTTCTAAGTTCCAAAGTGACTGAACATTTCGCGAACCTGTACGCGAATACAGTGTTGGTTACTTTGCTGGTGTCGGATTTAGTGGATATTCTTTCAGAATTTCACTTGAGTCAAACTCTAAACTCCTTTATCTCTTAGGTGGACTTGTATATCACATAAATATCTTTTGTGGTCCATCTAACGATCCTCAATGAGTCAATAAGATAAAGATTATCTTAGGTCTGTTGGATTCTATCTTGAAGTGTTTTTGAGCTAACAAAACACTTGGCAGATAATGATAAAAAGAATTCCAATTGAGATTAATCTCTATTACTTGGTTGGCAAGTTTAGGGTTTCCTTAACTTGTGGGACAAGTAATTGATTGCTTTATTCCAAAGCAACCTATCTTATTGAGTGCTATAAATAGAGGTGTCTACGGACAAATACCGCAAGCATCAAGCATACGTGAAGGTCCTTAGGGAAGGTAACGTAAACTCTTTTCACTTCGGTGAACGCTTGTTGTGGTATAGTCATCCTCTATAGGTTGCATCTCCTCCGGGAACTCCCTACGACTATAAATGACTTCTCTTGAGAGTTGGGAAGCACAGGTAGGATATTGAGACCATATTTGGTTGAAATCGGATTAACCTGTAACCTTGGTAACCTGATCACCTTCTTGTCTATTCCATAGTCCGTCTTTTCTGCTATACGGCTATTCAAGAACTGCGTTACACACAAGGTTGAAAGGTAGCAACGCACAGCTGCACTCGGTGTTGTAAGACCTAGTTATCTCCAGTTATACAAGTTTCTTAAGTGATTCTTCGTGTATAACTGAGGTAGAGACAAGTTGGGCATAGCTTACTCGGTTTGCTTGTCAGCCCTGATTTGTGAAGTAGATTTCCGTATGACCTGGATTTAACAATCGGAAGGAAGTCAACTTGTGTGTGGTAAACTGATAGAGGACAGTTAGACCATATGTCAACAATTAGGTTGCAAAGCCAGTATTGCTGACACAAGCCTTTGACATCGGTCAAAGCAACTCCTAGGCCTGTAAAGGACGTCAGCTGGGGGAATCAAGTGCGTGATGATCTGTGGGGGATCTAGAGACGTATGGAGTGCGACAGTAGCCAATTCGCTTGGAGGGCTTGAGTTGGTCTCTGCTACAACCCAGACCGAAGTCTTATAGTAGGCTAGTGTTTGTAGTCAGTTTGTACTGGGCGGTGTTCAATCTGGACGAGGTCCCGAGGTTTTTCTGCAAGGCAGTTTCCTCGTTAAAAAAATCTCTGGTGTCTTGTGTGCTTTTACTTTCCGCATTATATCTCTGATTATATAATTAAAGCACCAAGTAGTATGTTATCCAATAACTATAGAGTTTAACTCCAAAGTCCCAACTTTGTCGTGTTGATCCCCAAGATCACAACTCCAGTTATTAGAGTTTGGATATTGATTTTTGAGATCGTCCAAACTTAAACCATAAGACTCACGAGCCCAAACGAAAAGTTGGTAGTATTTCGTTACCCCTCCTTTTTCAATTGGTATCAGAGCAGGTGAACACATTAAAGACGTAACTATCTGTGTTTATCTAGGCTTGTGAGTCATGGAACAAAGCGTAAGAGCTTGTAACGTACCACCAAAGTTCGATGGCACAAATTACCTATGGTGGAAGACTGCAATGACTTCGTTTTTGCAAGCCCGAGACTTCAAAACTTGGGTTTCTGTCGTGAAGGAATATATACCACCAACTGTTGAAGTTGACGGTAAAACTGTTCCCAAAGACATAGCGGTTTATACAGATGTGGAAACACTCGCCGCTAAGCAAAACTATGATGGGCTTAATGCTATCATTCATGCAGTTACACCTGATCTCTTCCATCACATAGCTACATGTGAAACCTCTCACGAGGCTTGGAAAAGATTAAGGAACGTATTCGAAGGAAATACAGCAGAGAAAGAAGCTAGACTTCAAAA
>JAJJMA010280096.1:0-27872 GCA_023529015.1 Papaver nudicaule | reverse complement strand
AAATGGAATTATATCGGAGAAATAATTTCATGGAATACATAAGTATCGTTTTCACGAAACAATAGTTGATTATACTTGGAGAGAGGATGAGCGGATTTCACGGAGCTGCGATTTTGGAGCAGGGATCTTCTTCACGCAGGAGGAGAAAGGAGCTAGGGTTCGTCGATCAGCATGGAAGAGGAGGAATCAAGAAGAGCTGGGTTGAGGTAACTAATCAGGGAGGGAAGGTAAACACAGATAATAGAAACGATGAAGATGAGGATTGGCAACTGGTAACATACAGGAAAAACAAAGGTGCTAAACAGAAAAAGGTTGGTTTCATGGCGAATGAGGTCAAAGTGGAATGCGAGTACAAATCTTTTATCTTTTCAGAGAAATCAAAAGATATTCAGATTCAGGAAATCACAAGGAATACAAAAGATATCATCAAGGTCTCAATATGTCAAGAAGCTGCAATATGGTTGAAAAACATCATGCAAAGAGAATCAAAAAGAGACTGCTATGGAGGAAAAACTTGGGATTCAAAGTGGGGAGAGACTTATCTTTTCTTGGTCAGAGATCAAAACAGATATGGGGAATATCTAAGATTGGCGGTATACAAAAACAACATCAAACACTTGGTTTTCTTTCCAGCGGAAAAAGGATATAACAGGTGGAAGAGATTTGTTTATGGTCTTGAGAAGGTGATGCAAAAAGATCATGTTTCTAAAAAAATGGTGCAAGAGAAGGAATGCAGTGCTAAGGAGAAAGAGACACCAGAATCAAGAGAAAAAAATTCAGCAGTAGATGTGGAGATTACTCAGGAGAAGGAAAAAACAATAAGGGAGGAGGAAGATGAAGATGACTGGAGTTTAGCTATCATTATTGAAGCTTCAACTACCATTCACTCATGGAAAGATATTGGAAAGGAGATTTACTCAAGATTCAAAATCCAAGATCAGTTTGACATTTTCCCTTTTGATGAATCAAAAGCTTTCTTCTTCACTACAAAAGAAGAAAAGGAACCAATGCTAAGTTTGGGAAACTGGAACTTTAAGGGCATTAATCTAAAACTATGTCCATGGTGGTCAGCAGTGAATGCAGTTCAACTAGAAGAAGTGGTGGAAGAAGGCTGCTGGATTAAAGCTTATGGTGTACCTTTCAACCATTGGAATAAGGATTGTTTCGCTGAAATTGGAGCTAGATTTGGAGGACTCAAGATGATACATACTACTACTGTTAACAGGTCGGATGCTTCATCTGCCAAACTAAAGGTCAAGTCATATGTTCAAAGAGAATTCACCTTCATGTTTCAATACAAAGATACGTATTTCCCAATCCTAATCAAGCCTATGGAAGATCAGATTCAAAAGTTTAGCAGAGTAAGAATTGCGCAAGATCAGGAAGAAGATGACGACATTTCAATTGCCGAAAATAACTCACTCCTAATTGAATGGCCGGATTTACAGCATTCAAACCAAATATCTGGTATGACAAATTCAAAGGAGAAGTTTACGCGCCTTCAAAAAGGAAAGTCAGTTGAAATTTCAAATCCGAATTCAAATTTGAATTCAAACTCTGGGCCTAATAAGAAAAAGAAGAAAAAGAAATCTGGGCCTCGAATAGCCGAGCCCATTCAAAACTCGGAACCGGTTATAGATGTGGATCCAAACTCGGATATGGGGCAAAACTCGGAACCGGTTATAGAGGTGGATCCAAACTCGGATATGGGGCAAAACTCAGGAGTAGATAAATCTATGGTTGCTTTGGAATTTCCGGATACACTTACTTTTCTAATTCATCTATGGATATCTTATCACCGGAAGATTTACAACTTCTCTTAACTGAGACTGAAGCTCTAGCTTCTCTACAAGCTCAGGATAATACTTCTCAGCAAACACATGAAGGGATGACATCAGAGGTTATACAATTTCATACACCGGCTGGAATTTGTAACTCATCGGAGAAATGGAGTGTTCTTAAGCACAAGGTGGATGAAGAACTTAGAAAGGATTTTGAAAAGGTTTTATCTCAAATGGTTGCTATTTCACCAAAGCTAGGTCTGCAATGCTCTGGTACTGAAGAAGAAAGCAGTGACACCATTTTTGATTCAATGAGAGCACATCTGGTGAATTTGGAAAAGGAAAAAGCAATTGGAACCTGAGCTGCTTATCTTTTTGGTTTTTTTTGGGAAATCATTTCTAAATGGATTGCAAAGTTGTTTGTTGGAATGTAAGGGGTTTGAATGACCTAAGCAGAAGAGATATTATTAAGCACAAGGTCAGAAATTGGAGGCCTACCATTCTGTTGCTGCAAGAAACCAAAATTCAGCAATGCCAGGATTTATTGGTTTGGCAAATTTGGGGATCAAAGCATGTTAAATGGCTGGATGCTCCATCTGAAGGAAGATCTGGAGGAGTTCTTTGCTGTTGGGATGCTTCAAAAATTAATGTTTTAGACACAATGGTGGGAGAGCACTCAATTTCTCTACACTGTGAAATGTTGGACACCAAATTTGAGTGGCTTTTTACAGGCATTTATGCTCCTTGTACCTCAAGAGTTGAAGAAAGGAAGGAATTCTGGAGAGAAGTGGAAGAAATTAGAGCTTATTGGGAACATTTACCATGGGCAATTGGAGGAGATTTCAATGTGACAAGATTCATTCATGAAAGAAGTACTGAAGGGGACATTACCAGTGATATGAGAAAGTTCAATAGATTTATCTCTTTACACCAACTGGTTGATTTGCCTCTATTGGGAGCTACTTTCACTTGGACTAACAATCAAGTTCAAAGCATTAGAAGCAGAATTGACAGATTTTTGGTGTCACCAGAATGGGTTTTACAGTTTCCTAAGGTTATTCAGCAAGCACTGCCAAGACCATGCTCTGATCACAATCCCCTAGCTCTAATCTGCAATGGTGTGAAGAAGGGACCTGGTCCTTTTCGTAGTGAGGTATACTGGTTCTCTCATCCTCATTTCATTCAGTTTGTACAAAACTTTTGGGATTCTTGTGATATTGCAGGTGAAGGAGATTCTGCAGGTTTCATCTTTTACAAAAAATTAAAGTTGCTAAAGCCTGAACTGAAGAAATGGAGCATTACTGAGTTTGGAGACTTGGAGAGAAGAATTGATGAACTTGAGCAAACTTTTTCTGACTTGGATTTGGAAGAAAACCTGAACAATGGATTGACTCAGCAGCAATGGGAGGAAAGAATACAAGCAAGGCAAGAACACTGCAAGCTCATTCTTCTTAAGGCAGAGAAATGGAGGTGCAGAGCAAGGACAAATCACATCAAGAACAATGAACTGAACACAAGATACTTTCACAGAATAGCAACAGAGAATATGAGAAGAAGTTACATTGGTACTATAAAGGTGAATGGCATGTTAACCTCAGATGAAAAGGAAATCAAGACAGGCATTGTAATTTTTTTTCAAAATATCTTTCAGCATGAACCAGTGAAAGTCTTTACTATGGAAGGTATGCATTTTAAGAAGATTTCAGAGCAACAGAGAGATTGGCTTGAGCTTGATGTGGGAGAGGATGAATGCTTCAAGGCAATTAAGGCTCTTGGTCAAAATAAGGCTCCAGGGCCAGATGGTTTCCAAATGATCTTCTACACTACTTGTTGGGAGGTAATCAAAAAAGACATCTTGAACATCATATCTGAACTGCAGCATAAGAACTTCCTAGACTGGAGACTAAAAAATACTTTCATTGCTCTCATTCCCAAAAGAGATACTATTGAGGAAATAAAGGATCTTAGACCCATCAGTTTAGTTCATGGTGTATACAAAATTGTTTCAAAAGTTCTGACAGAGAGACTGAAGATGGTACTCCCTAACATCATTTCACAACAGCAAACTGCTTTCATCAAAAAAAGGCAAATACTAGATGGAGTGCTAATAGCTAATGAGCTTATTGACTCAAGAATTAGAGATGGCAAACCAGGTTTACTTGTAAAGGTAGACTTTGAAAAGGCTTTTGATCATGTAAGCTGGAATTTTGTGGAGGAGATCATGCTTAGAATGGGTTTTGGAGATAAATGGAGGAAGTGGATGAGGTGTTGCATGGAATATGTAAAATTCTCTATACTTATCAATGGCTCTGCAACTGGTTTATTCACCACAAAAAAAGGCATCAGACAAGGTGACCCACTTTCACCCTTTTTGTTCTTATTTGTTGGAGAAGCTCTATCTTATATGATTTGTCAAGCACAACAGCAAGGTCTAATATCAGGATTTCAGGTTCAAGAGAATGGAACTGTTATCAGTCATCTGCAATTTGCAGATGACACTCTCATCTTCATAGATGCAGATGCTAGTCAAGTACAACAACTAAGGCTTATTCTTCTCTCTTTTGAGCTCCTTACAGGCTTAAAGATTAATTTTGCCAAGAGCAGTATATATGGTGTGGGTTTTGATGGTGATCTGACACAGTTCTCTAGTCTTCTTGGATGCTCTGTTGGATGCTTACCTACTTGCTACTTAGGTCTTCCTTTAGGAGATAAAAGTGGAGGTTATGCAAAATGGGATAAAGTGGTGGACAAGTTTACTGCCAGACTTGCAAGATGGAAGAAAGTTCTTTTGAGTAAGGCTGGTAAGCTAACTTTAATCAATAGTGTGCTCTCTAGTCTCCCAGTATATTACATGTCTCTATTTGTAATACCTATGCCTGTAGTAAGAAGATTAGAAAAGTTAATGAGGGACTTTCTGTGGCATGATAACAATGGAAGAAGAAAAATGCATTTGCTTAGATGGGACTTGCTATACAAAAAGAAGAAAAATGGTGGTTTGGGTGTCAAGAGTCTAAAGAGAATGAACACTGCACTGTTGAGTAAATGGTTATGGAGATTTGCAAAAGAGCATGATGCTTTGTGGAGAGAAATCATTGTAGAAAAATATGGTGTGGATACTGTCAATTGGCTTTCTAAGCATCCAAAATCAACTTATGGAAGGGCTGTTTGGAGAGGGATAATGAATTGCAAGGAAGAGTTCCTAAAACATGTGAAGTTTAAAGTCAAATCAGGCACTCAAGTGAGATTCTGGCATGATACTTGGTTACTGGACAATAAGCTCTCAGCTGTTTATCCTAATTTGTTTGCAATCTGTAGAACAAAAGAGGCATATGTTTCACAAATATGTCAGCAAGAAGATGGTGCTATTTGGTGGAATTTGAAACTTCCTAGAAGAATGAACATAACTGCAAGAGGAGAATGGATGTTGCTACAGACTGAACTGAATGATGTACAATTGGATTTCACAGGAGAGGATATTCTACAGTGGGCAATCTCTTCAAAAAATAATTACACTGTAAGTTCTCATTACACTCATCTTCTATCAGATGTGAATGGTCCAGTCTATGATTCTATTTTCAAAACAATTTGGCACAAGAAGCTTCCTCCCAAGGTCTCTTTCTTTCTTTGGGGTTTATGTCATAGCAGATTATCTACCAGGGACAGGCTAGCAAGAAGAGGAATGGCAGTCACACAGCAATGCTTATTTTGTCAGCAAGATGAAACACCTGCACATTTATTCCTTCACTGCAACTTTGCACAGAGCTTATGGAATGAGTTCCTAAATAAGCTAAACTGCTGCTTCACAATACCAGACAATGTAGTCTCCACTCTCCACTCATGGCACATAAATCTTCCAACCGAGCACAGCTGTACTGTTTGGGATTTTCTTCCAGCTGTTATCATGTGGAGTATCTGGAAGGAGAGGAATGCTAGAGTCTTCAATGGCAATGCTAGCTCTGTAGCTACAGTATTTGCTAAAGCTAAATATCATCTGTATACTTGGGCTCTTGTGCTTCAGGATTTTGCAAACATAGATTATAACTCTGCCATGATCAACTGGCCATCTCTGTATTTTAATTAGCTTCCTCTCTGCCACACCTTAAATGGTGTTTTGTAATATGGGTGGTACAAGCATTTTTGTACCCCCTCTTTTTGATCAATATATTCTTCTTTAATGATCAAAAAAAAAAGTATTGTTTTCACAGGGAGAAATGTTCGAGGCTAGACAACTTTTCTCTGTCTAGCGTCAAATGAAATTAAGCTAGGAATATCATAGTTCGTGAATTTTTCTTCCGAAATAGACAATGCGAACAATGAGGGCCATATTTTACGAACCAAAAACACAAGGCTCTAGCAGCAGCAGGCAACGGATCCCTTTCTATTCGCCATACATACAGTAATCTGAGCTATATAGTACTCAAGTCATGCTTATCAGCATACTGTCGTTTAGACGAAAAACATATCATTATTTTTGTATGTGGGTACACGTACTATAATTATAAATGTAGCATGGCATGTTTATTTTTTTTTTGATTCGTCCCGGAGATCGACCCCAAACCACTCCTGTGGAGGGCGGATGAGAAACCACTGTTCTAAGAACAGGTTCTCAATTATAAATGTAGCATGGCAAGAGAATTCCATGATGATTGAAGGCAGGCATCTAAGGCTTCTATTCCTTTAACTATTACGGGCTCATAACTAAAAGGAGAATCCCAATAAAATGTTGGGCATGTCATGAATGAATTATATGAAAAGGACATCTTTTTATTGTCGACGGCTCTATAGTAGTTATCTATCACAATCAGCTGAGTTATTTTGCAATTACTAGCCACCCTAGTAGTATAAACTAACCCCACCAAAGACACCACCTAAGAACATCTAGATTCTAGAATGGTGAAAGGTTAAAGCCACCTCTCAGATTTGGCTTTAGCACTACCATTTTGCCCAAAGTCTTAACACTTGCAAGCTAGAGTATATAACTGTATAAGTGAGGAATAAAACTTTGCCCAAGACAACTTGGATAATACCATTGCCCGCAAATTACTTAAAGTTTTGGCTTTTTTTGTTTTTTTTTTTAAAAAAAACAGGCTATTATTTCAAGAAAGGGTGTAATACAAGCAAGTGATGATCAATTAGAATAGCAATACATAACAATTCTAAAAAAACAAACAACTAGATACCCTTCCAAGTCCACAGTCTGTGTGTGCCATCATTAGTCGGCCTGTGATTACGCAAGGAAAAACTACGAGCTCCAAGCATATACCAACCATAAAGATACTTCAAGCACTGCAAACTGCTCCATTGCAAACCCCAAAAGAGGAATGACTGAAGCAACCACCTAAAGAGATGGTTTGAAAAACACTGATGCTCGAAGATAGAGTCACTCCTTGCCAAAGACTGTAAGAGTACCTTAATAATCTGCCCAAACACACCCACCAAATGGACCAATTGCCTAGACCAGCAAAAATAAAAAGCACATCACTATGCACAACAAACATAGCACTATGCACAACCAACACTTTCAACCTTCCATTAACCAGGACACCTATATAAACACCACCCTTGCAACCATCTCCAACAGCTGAAATTAGTGCCATCAGCCATTGTTGGACTGACAGACAACACTGACACAAGAGATTCATGATGTTGGCGAGTGACTACCAGAAGGCACTCACAAACCATGTGCCAAAGTTTCTACAACTTCAACTTCGTCTGATTCTAACGTTAACTTCCAAGCTGCATGAGGAGGAGAAGAAGAGGTAATAGTTGGAGTAGAACAAGCAAGATCATCTGGATTCTTGATAATGGAAAATATATATGTAGGTGGAACCACCCGAGGTTGGTGCTGAACGACTTTCCATTGACACTGTTGAATGTCATAAAGTGGTGCCAAACGTTGTGAATAGTTGAACCACTGTAGGTCTTGTTGAACAACATCATGACCCTTACGCTTGCGCAGAGTTGGCACTTCAACATTAGGACTTAAATCCCTATCCCTTGAATCTGATGCACTATGATCTTGAATATCAGTAAGGTGTTTAAACTTAGGAACTTTAGCCAGAGGTGGCTGAACACCAAAATGATCAGGTGTCGAGGAAGGCATATCCCTAACTAGAAGAGAGTCACATGGAGTTGTTGATTGAGCCGATGATGATTGAAAAGAACGTCTCGAGTATGTCTTCAAAGGTGTGGAGGAATGGATGTGATGCACAACAACTGAAGGTACACAATTCTCCAAAGTAATATCCAAACGAACAAGGCCTTGTGGCTTCTGGATATACTCACCAACATCAACAACAAACTGCAGATTCAAATAATTCGAGAGGGGATATCTGCCCCTGCGAACTAAATTCGTGCTTATACCTGAACTTGAACCCGCGTCCACCTAGACCTTCCCTTTCCCCTTAGAAGCAGCTACTGGGTACCCAAATAGAAGCCCACTAAACTCGTTATGTTTTTGCGGTTGGGCTGGGCTTGACGGGTCATAAACAGATTTCGAACCGAGAGTGCCCCTATCAATGTGTTTTTCCTCCGTCGTTTTTTCCGCTAGGTTGACACGTGCCAGATTATGGATGAGTGTGTCAGAGTCAGACAGAGTGTCAGTGGTGTCAGGGTTAACATGCCAGTTAGAAGATACGAGTATAGGGGATTGGAATGGTCCGATTTCTTGGCTCAGACATACGAACTGGTGCTGAAGTTGGAGAAGAACTCGGAGCAACTGATGTCGACTAAATGCGAAAGAACTGTAAATCCTGGATGCTAACAATCTGTCGATGATAATCCTGAATCGGATTTTGATACCCACCACCACCATGCATTTCCCTAATCAACTTACCCCTCATAAAAGTACCCACAAGTTTCTTCCAAGGAAAATCTCGGTTAGCTGCCTTGAACTGACAGAGATAAGGCTTAGGGGAATTGGCACAATTACGGGCACAATGTGTAATGTAACCACAACTAGTACAGTGCTGATGAAGATTCTCATAAGCATAATCAAACCATACCTTAACACCTCTGTATACAGTGTAGTGACCCGGCCAAAATGGGTAGTTGAGGTTCATTGTTGATACTAATTTTCCCATATCATACATCAACCAATTAATAAGTAAAATAGCTATAATAATGGTTAAACAAGTGGCCTTAGTCTTGCAACACCTCTGATATAACCACGGGGGTATAAATATCACTGGAGGTATCTAAACTACATTGGCGTCATTTACTATAACAATACATTGTAGAGGAAACCGACCGGGGTCTGCAGTTTACTCAATACACGTATTATAGTGGCTTAAATAACCTTAATCATTCAACAACTCTCATTCCCAATGCTATTTACGGATAAGATAGCAAGTCCAATGAGTTCACTGTCGTTTTATGCTGAATAATCGGATAATCTCCACGAAAGGAGATCCCTTAGAATGATCGATACTATAATGATAGATAACACACCAACATAACGAGGTTCAGCACATTGTGTGCCTACATCCCCGGGGAAAGCTATTGCTACTACTGATATTCATACTATTCTTCATTACAATACTCTGGTGGACTAATGGATAGTGAGTATTCCTCAGCGTATCCACCTAAAATTTGCTCGACCCCCACTCTCTCAGTGGAGTGGGATATTTATAGTAGTTTTATGGAGGTGATTGGTTTTCACTATACTTGGTTCCTTCTTCATTTGATGTCGTCCGTCAACAGCGGGATTTCTTGCACCGCCTTGGTCGCCCACTCCTGAATCGAAACCTCTTCTGCGGAATCTATCTTTATCACCCGACTTCTTCGATATTCTTGATGCGCTGGTTCTTATCCTTTGGTGACTCACCACCGTTGGTGTATCCATTTGGTGAGCGACACGTTTCCCTATCCCTCTGTCGTGGTATAAACTTGAGAGGTAACAGCTTCAACACGCATCCTTCATGCTTAGGCCTAGCTAGAGTAGGTTCATCATAACCTTCGGTTCCCGTCGTCCCTCGTGATGGGGTAAAGCGCGTGGAAGATGGATTTGGTACTTCGTCTTCATTTTACACAGTGCCCCGAGTCCTAAGCAAGTGACACGTGGCCGTCGATATTTTGGTATTAACATTCATGGTTATAAGAATTCTAGATATAGGTTTAGAAAGGTCCATGTAAAGAACTGTACCAACACGACGAAAAACAGAAGAAAGGGTTTCTACGTTTCTAGATGTAGGTGGTAAATTATGTAGATGAAGGAAGAAATTGGTCGTAGTGAAACATTTGTTTAGAGTTTGAAAATACGTCATCCAATCTTCCACAAGAACATTAAACTCACATAATGTCCATGTGTTTGGCCATCACAATCATGTGCTTATCCTGTAGATTATTAAAAGTAACCTTGAGAATTCCCTTTGCCAATGTTTTTTCAATCTTGTGTATTTGAATCGGTGCCCACGAGTCTCTAAGAAGACCTCGAACCGTATTTGAGGCAGAGTAGTTGGCAACAATTTTCACAGCTATGCATGGAATCTCATGCATTCCATGTACAAGAGGATGAGTAGACGAACTTATTTGAGAGAAACAAAAAAACACTACAGTGGACTCTTTAGTGAAAAGAGTGAAAAGACGAGGGTACCGAGTACACCACCAATCTTGTATTTTAGTCCACCTATAAGTCAAACCTTGAACGGTTCCTGTAATCAAGAACTCAAGAACAAGATCTCTTTCGTTACTGATTGATTCACACAAGGGAGTCAATACAAGATTCTGAAAGGTTATGTCAACAACCAAGTACGATACTTTAATTATAAATGACAAGTCAACTATAACGCGGAAATAAAGTAAAGTACGCACAAGAATTTTGTTAACGAGGAAACTACAAACTCGTAGAAAACCCCCGGGACCTAGTCCAGTTTGAATACTCTTAAGAATTAAGCCGCCAACACACCTACTCTCAGACTGCGACTAGCTGGTGCAGATAATATGACCCTAATACGACTATTAGTCACAAAGATTTCCCATCAGTATTAATACGCCTCCAACCACAGCAAGGTGGTCACGCACATGTACTCCCTTACGCAAATAGACCTCCTTTACTGTCTTACGCAAGAGTTGCTCCACAACCCATCGTGAAGACTATCGCTACCCGACCTCCAATCGGATGACTACAACCTTATGGACAACAACCAAATAGTGGCAGGTCAAATCGCTAGATGATATCCTTGGAAACTTACATAAATTTCACCAAAGTCGGTTTATACCAAGAGCGAGGATATTTAAGTTTACTTGGTAATAACTCGAGATATCGATCAAGGTTTCAAAACCAAAACTCCCGAGAGAGCAACCTTGTCGTCCAAGTTGGAATCAAGCAAATAGTTGGATGCAGTACAATATGTATGACCGTAAAGAACAGTGTACCTGCAATAATAAATCCAATAACAGCAATCTTGATTCCACTCAATATCTATAGTTTAGGCACAAAAACCAAAAGCGGCTTGCTGACAAATCCAGGTTAATAGATAAAGAGTATGTTATAATCACAACGATATTGAGTGGCCTTATAGCAGAAGAGAAGGACCATAGAATAAACAAGATCGCAAGGTTTCATAGACGTGATAGAACAAAACACAAGTATAATAGAAAGAAGACTAGTAAACATAACTAGTTTCCCGTAAGAGGTACTTCTAGGCTTCTCGATCCCCAAGAAAGGACTTGCACTAATCCAGACCGAAAGCAAAAGCTTAAAGGTAATTGAAAGGAAAAGTGAATGAACACAAGCTTACAATTCGAAAGAAGAGCTTGGTAGGGGGACAAAGCTTTCAGGAGAGAAACCACTCCTATTTATATTGACTAAGGCTTTAGCTTTGAAATGCGGCTAAGTTAATTTCGGAAATTCATTAAAGCACATTTCCACAATTAGTTCTGAAATACATCACATAGACTCATAGCATTTAATGAGATCTATTACTATGGCATTTTACATTAATGAAAAATATATTTAAATAAATGAAAAATATATTTCAATAAATGTTTGGCCAAAAGCATTCAAAGCAAATAATACTCAAAAAGTATTTTGGATATTTCATTAATTCAAAATATAGTGCTTACCAAATATGCTCCCTGGGAAAGAGCTCGTTTCGAAAACGTATCCTATTGTTTCGAAAATCTCCTTAAGGTATTATTACTTCCAAATGTCGTCATCAGCTTTGTTAATGTCGACATCACTTCCTAGGCTTTGTTCGACGGGCCAGAACGATCCTTGGTGGAAGTGGAGTCTGGTCCAACGTGGTTCAACGTTCCGCATAAACGTATCATCACAGACGTGGACAAGCCTTGTGTGTTAAGCTTAAGTGAACACGTAGGTTCAAAGGACATTCCGAATCATACAAAAAGATATACCAATGAAAGTACGGTGTATGATTCTCCGAGAAAGAGCAAAATGTTGAATCTCCTGAATTCTCGATTCCAATATAGATGATCACGTTAATGATATCCAAGAATTCAAATCAAAACATCAAATGAGAATTCAAATGAATATTTGATCAAGTATTATATCCATACAAAGATCTAATCACGTACATTATTAATCAGAAATCATGTGTCTACTAACTAGAGCGACAAACCATATTTTTTGACTATGACTCAAACCAACTTAGTTGTACATTGAAGATGAACGAATTCAAACTTCAAACTGAGAATATCAAACTCATTTATTCGTTGAAGGACAAATCAAAATGGTAGAGTTTGAACTTCGAAAATACGCATTCTGAGATAACCATTTTTAGGTTTCGAAATCTACATATTGTTTGGCAAAAACCAAATTAAGGTTTCAGATCCTAAAGGTCATATACGACTAGAACCAAATATAGGTTTCCAAATCAAGATTCCGTATTGCGAAACCAGGTTAAGATTCCCAAATCAAGATTCCGTATTGCGAAACCAGGTTAGATTTTGTTTTAACAAAACCTTGGTTAAGGTTTCGAAACAAGAAACACATATTAATCTCGTCACAAATGTTTGGTGTCGAACTTGAGAGTCCATGTGGTCAAGAGACGTTTCAGCATCACAACTTTTTGTCCTTGGCGCACAGGTTTATTTCCCGGTTCACATAAACCTATAGGAAACCCCAGGGTCTTTTCGACCTTTTAGACTTACATGGTCAAGGCACTTTGGTCTCGATTCTCAAGTCACTGTTAGCCAGCAAACATCGTTTCGAACTCAAGTTGTCTCATTGGTCACAACATTTAAGTTTCGTACTGAATAGCTTATGGATACAAAAACCAGATTATGGTTTCGAAATCAAAGTTAAGTTTTACCAAAACCTACATTCAGGTTTCGAACTTTGAAAGTCCATAAGATGAGATAACATAAATATGGTTTCGAAATCTAAAAGTATGATATGGCATTCTAGATGTTCCTATGTAGAATCAACTAAATGATTCAGAACTTCAGTAATCAGAGCCAAACCATGACGTAGTATTCAAACTCTGAACAACAATATATCGAGTCTACACAACATAAGTGTGAGTCACGATTGATCTCGACTAAATTTAGCACATACAAGTACGTACAAATCAATCTGACAGAGTCAGGCAAGGTAAGTCGAGACACAATACTGTGATGGATTAAATCTCGTAATACTACCGAGACAACATCACAACTGTTATATCCAACTCGCATGTTTTAGGAAAAACCTTATCACTTAGAGACAAAGAAGAAAAGAAAGCTCTAAGCAATATGGAACGTCATAACTACAACAACATCATTACAAGCGATAAAGTGGAGTTATATCTTAAGACACACTGATCACAAGTGATCAAGTCATAACGTAAAACTCAAGCATTAAGTTATGTTTTTGTCTTTTGTTGCATAAGTGTAAAAGATAATGGAATCACATTATTTAGATTCACTAACCTCTTGAATGTGAAGCTGGATGTCTTCTTCTACTCTTCAAATAGTGATGCTAAATCCTACCAAAATCTTCCACAACCTAAAGCTAACTTAATGACGACCTTCCCTAATGTGTGTTGTTTAGCGGTCGAGTTTTGATCACTAAATTTGACAACTAAGCTTCAAATACCAACACTTAGTAAGGTTGACCGAGCCATGCTCTAACAAAGAGGTGATGGAAAATAATGTGTAGTCAAAGAAGAATTTCGAGATTCAAAAACGATTGTATGAGGCAGAAAGTAAAGAACTTTAGAAAAGGACGTGATGATACAGTGAACTGAAGTAGAAACAGAAGAAGAAGGGTATCTAAAAAGGGAATAAAAAGAATTAAAAACACTTTCCTCGTTGGTATTGATTTGTTGAGTCGGATAATAATGATTAAGCTTTATTCCTAGTAGATCCCTAGCTCTATAAAACGTGCAAGAGAGGTAAAAGAGAGCGTCAGAAAATCGCCGAAAGAAGGATTTGGAAATCCAGAAAAGAAAAAGAAAAAAGAGAAAACAGAGAATAAACTACAGGTGGAGAAAAAACGACATGCACACAGAAGGATTAAGGAATAAAAAAACATGGCGTTTAAATGATCAGGGATACAACGTGAGACGCATGCATCGAAGTACAGAAGTAGAAGAAAATCTTCCAAGCAGACTAGCCAACAGAGTGAGTAATAGCTAGGAGATGGTTAGATTTAGACTGCTGAACATAGACCATCTATACGAGAACATGATGATAGGTATTAATGGCGGATCGGTGATATTTGGGTTAACTTAGAATTTGCCCGATTCACAGAGCTGCATGTCTTCGTATAATTAGGGGTTCTCGTTCGTTTTGGCATTTTATTCCAATCCAAACATTTCTAAAATTATTATTTCATTTAGAAAAAAAAAAAAAAAAACAAAAACAGGAAGGGGAAGTAACGATAGATTTTTATTTATTTTTTTAGTTCAGCACTTTCTTTTATAAGGAGAACCCGAAGTTTACAAAGATAGGGGACAGTGAAACTCATCTCCAAAGTTTATAAGGAGCCTCTTGTACAAAGAAATTGAAGAGAAAAAATGAACGAAAAGGAGAATAAAATTACATAAACAAGCTCATTCAAAGCATTTCATCCGAAAATTCTTTTCAGGAGCTTTCAAGTAAATTTCCTGTTTTGATCTATTTTTCTTCTTAAAACCACGTAATACAGGTTCAAAACCATCCGCTAGAGGAGAAGGAGTATCTTCTACCACCATGTTCTTCAAACCCGACGACGATGAAAATATTGGATACTCATCGTAAGCTTTATCATCTGTATATATAAAGAATGATAATAGAAAGGATGCCTTTAGACAATAAGCAATCGCCACCATCTTTGCATCAAATTATGGAACTTACTAGTGTTTATGAATGTTTTTTCTGGATCATCTTTTAGTAGTCGATTTTTAGAGGCTCATGGATGATTTCTAACCCCATTCTGGCAAATAATTTTTTGGTCCACCAGTGGTATAATTGATCAATGTTATAGGCTATTCCCGAAATATTTTCTTCAAGAATGAAAAGAAAAACTAAAACCTCCCTAATTTTGTCCTACTACAATTATTTTGGGCCTCCGTATTTTAAACTCATTCAAGAGAGGCAATTATGGGGTAACTAAATTATGTTCAAATACCTAAATACCGTCACAATTACACCTAATTCAAAAACATGATTCCCTAATTTATTTTCAACTCTTTTCAAAACTAAATACTATAAACCGATTATAACTCTTCTAACTCTTCTTCTTTTCTCGTTTTTTCATTTTCAAACCAAAAACATCCTCGGTTAATTCGTCGATCGACGATTCAAACTAAATTCATAGTTCTATTAATTCTATATAATAATGAATCTTAAAGAAGTTGCTAAGGCTACACAATAAAAAGAACCATAATCAAGTAATTGTCCGCCCAAGTGAACCGGGATAAAACTTCTCACAATCAACATAGACAAGAAAATATGGCGAAAATCATGTATTTCTCTTAACCCATTAGTTTTTCGCCGATTTCAACACTCAAAGTTGAAATTCTGAAAACTAGGTTTTATGAAAATTAACCGTAATCTGCACATACGATTCAACTGTAACAACCAATTGTTGTTGGTCATCATTTTCCAAGAAGAATTTGAAACTAGAATCGGTCACAGTTGAATCGTATGTACCGATTATTGTTAGTGTTCTTCAAAATACCGGTATGCTGGAAATGTAAATATCGAATTTGGTTGTCATTAATATTCAAACTTGACTGTTCATATTCTAGGTTATAATTGGTTGGTATTGAACCTTATAAAGAAGAACCATTTGTTTTAAAAAAATTTAAGTGTTTAATTGGTGTATAGAGAAGCTCATAAATGTCGATTGGGAACTGTATATCAACAAAAATTGTCAAGTCATCAATCAGTGCATACAAATTTCTTCATACGTACCGATTAATGTATTATGCAAAAAATGAAGAAAGAGCATGTAGAGAAGCAACAAGATGGGCACGATACCATTAAATAGTATGAAGAAAAACTATTCTGCAGCAGACTGCAGATGCAATGATTTTTTTTCTTGATGCTTTGAAAAACAATGATATTTTTTTTCTTCTTTAAGTTTAAGGAAACGTAACTATATGGAGGACAAATTAGCTAAGTACTTAAACAAGTTTAACGATGATGATGTAGACTCCGTAGGATGGGATACCCAAGGGAAGGCAGTTAGCCAAGTACTTACCTGATTATGTCTTTTACATAATACCTATCATCTTCTAACGTACCCTGGCAAAAAATCATTAAACAAAAGTAGTAAACACAAACTAATCATTAAACAAAATTAGTAAACACAAACTTTTAATTTTTCTGAAACCGAGAGATTGATCTCCCACTGTGGTCGCCAATTGTTTTACCCTGGAAAACAATGTACTGCAAAAGAATACTTTTAAGTTCAAGAGATCAAAGTCGAACAAATCTAGCCTAAACCAAGACAACGACCGTTCCAGATTTGCTTCGGTCGCATATGAGGAGATAGGGTTGATCTTAGGGAGGGAAGCAGAGAAAGAATGAGATCAGGTATTTCTGGTTGAAAAAGGGTAATGTGTGTGGTTCCTGAATAACTTAAGAAGATGATGGTTGTCGAAGACAACTTGGTTTTCCTTAAGATTTCACAAGGATTTCTCAATTGAATCTGGATTTCAGGTTCTGCTCGAATGAACTGAGTTGAGATACATTGAGATGAATTTCCTTGGAAAACATATGGAATCATTCATTTATAGTACATTCAGAAATATCCTGATCTCTTGTTAATCGTGGAGGAAAATGGTAAAGTGGAGGTAGTGGAATAATAGGATTACTCATGTAGGGATAGCTAACCGCCAGTCACGTATTCTACCCAATTTTCCCACGAAAATAACTTCTTTCTAAGTGGGTGTCACGCCACAACTGTCGTAGACCGCCAGACCAAAACCCTAATGTGAATCCCCCCATTTGTGACACGTTCGACATCTCTGTTGTTGAATGATACGTATGACTCGTGACTTGAGTTGACTTATGTTGAATTGATTGTGCTATTCACTGGATACTTATCATAAGAAAGTATTTTAAAGATATGAGATATCTTTCGTGCTGAAGGACATAAAATACTCAGGAAATGCTTTAACCATTAGCTTGGCCTGAGTATGTATTGGTATAAGATTACATTTATTTAATCGAGTTTGATCAATGATTGATCAATTATGTCAAGGGATGGTGCTAGTCAAATAGGGCTTGGCCAAGCATAATCAAGGATGGTAAAGCCAAATAAGGCTTGGCCAAGCATAATCAAGGATGGTGCAAGCCAAATAGGGCTTGGCCAGTCCAAGGATGGCTTGGCCAAGCATGACAAAGGTGGCATGTGGCCATAGGATGGAGCTGTCTAAGGAGGGCTTGGCCATGGAATGGCCAAGCATAACAAGGGTGTCGTGTGGCCATAGGATGGCGCCGGCCAAATGGGGGCTTGGCCATGGAATGACCAAGCATAACAAAGTGGTGTATGGCCATAGGATGGCGCCGTCCAAAGGAGGGCTTGGCCATGGAATGGCCAAGCATAACAAGGGTGGCGTGTGGCCATAGGATGGCCAAGCATAACAAGGGTGGCGTGTGGCCATATGATGACGCTGGTCAAGAAGGGATTGGCCTTGGAATGACCAAGCGTAGCAAAGTGGAGTGTGGCCATAAAATGGCGCCGACCAAAGGGGGCTTGGCCATGGAATGGCCAAGCATAACAAAGTGGCGTGTGGCCATAGGATGGCGCTGGCCAAAGGGGGGCTTGGCCATGGAAAGTGGCGTGTGGCCGTAGGATGGCGCTGGCCAAAGGGGGGCTTGGCCATGGAACGACCAAGCATAACAAAGGGGTGTGTGGCCATAGGATGGCGCTGGCCAAGGAGGCTATGCCATGGACATGGCCAAGCATGACAAGGGTGGCGTGTGACCATAGGATGGCGCTGGCCAAGGCATTCCTTGTCTAACCAGAGTCGCTGCAGCAGTCCTGCTCTCCTGGTTACATGGTGGTTCATCATGCTTTGTTGGGTGGTGCAAAATTTTATCTCTTTAACATGGGCCTATTCTAAATCCATTATGTTGTTTTACAATTTTACCCATATACTAAATCCACCACCAACTACTGTATACCCAAATTAATTCCGGTAGGGCAAAATCAGGGAGGTTTGTGAAACGTTCCAAACTCTAACATTTGTTTGGCCATTCAAATTTTGGTGTCTATCACGCTATCACTCACTTTCACCCCTTCAAATCTACCTCTCTCCTCACTTTTGGGATGTACCTCATTGGCTCATTCACTCATATCCCATTCAGCTATACAATACAAAACACCAGGCCTGCTGTTTTTTAGCTTCCACTTTAATCATGAACTTCACCACTAAAACCTCTTTGGCTATTTTCTTTTCTTTTCTCTCTAGCTCATATGTAATCATATTGCATGAGGAGGAGGATTGTGTCATTAGTCCACTATCAATCTATCACTCCACTCCCATTATCCATCGTAATCTAAAATCTACAAATAAGTTAAAATAGTATTACTTTTAACTCCATCATCAAATATACAAACAAAAGCAAGAATTTAATGGATAGGTTAGTTTGCCTTCACATTTTGAACATTAGCTTTGAAGAGCTTGACCCCAAAGGAGACATCTCAGACTTTTAAAAACCTCAAGAGCAAGCACTGTAGTGCTCTAAATGTGAAACTATAGTGCTCTAAGAGCAAACACTATGGTGCCTCAAATGTGGGGAATTTCTCCACAATGTAGACGTGATATGGAGGGGGAAAAAAACAACTGCTATGGTGCATGTCTACAAATTGAAGGTTTCATAGAAACCGCAGAAAAAGTGCATGCGGTTTCTAAGTAGCCGTGGGACCCGAAATATCCCTAAAAATCCGAAATATCAGTTTATGGTAGAGTTTTGGTAATAAAACAATTTCTTTTTATGCGATTTCTTAGTAGCCGCAAAAGTAAAATATCAGTTTAGGGCTGCGGTTTCTTAGTAACTGATGAATAAGCCATGTCTACATGGGAGTACAGCTCTGTATCCCCTTGTAGACATGGCTAGAGCATTTTCCCACAATGTGAGGAAATTCTCTACATGTGGGGATTTTAGAGCACCATAGTGCTTGCTCAAAATGTGAGGAAATTCACCACAATATAGACAAGACATAGAGAGAAAAAAAAAGACTACAATAGTTTTTTAGCGGTTACTTAAAAACTGTGAAATAGGAGGAGCGACTACTTAGAAACCACAGGTCCCGAAATATCCCTAAAATTTCGAAATATCAGTTTATTTTAGGATTTTGGAAATAAAAAATAAAATAATGAGCGGCTTCTTAGAGACCGTGTGCCGCGATTTCTTAGTAACCGGTGAATAAGGCATGTCTACAAGGGTACATACATGTACCCCATTGTAGACATGCCTAACAGATTTTCCACATCGTGAGAAATTTCCCCACATGTGAGTATTTTTGAGAACCATAGTGCTTACTCTAGGTGATCAAGATATGTTAAACTAAAGTCATTGATCTATATTTTCATTATATTTTCACACCTAGAAACATAAGTTGATCTAAACTGTGAATGTCATTGATTTTTGATCGATTAACATGGTAGTATGCCCGATATCTGAAACGAATGTCACAAACGCCTATCTTTGGAAAAAAAAAAAAAAAAAATCTTCTTCTTCTGATTAACAAAAAAAATATATTGATAATAAAACAACAGCATTGATCACATAGACACTGATAGACAGCTGAGATCAGTGAAGCGTGCCCTGAAAAAAGTGTACTAAGAAAACCATTAAAAACCTAGTCTGGAACATCTGCAACTGAGAGTTCTTTCAACCATTCAAATGTCCTTAAATGATTCATCAACTCTTTTTGTTTCTTCCCTTGTTCCTTCTTCTCTTTCTCTATCTCTTTTTCATCATCAATGTCTTCTTCTTTCTTCATAGTAATAACTTCTTCTTTCATTAATTCACTTCCATTACTACTCATCTTCTTCTTGCTATTAAGACTACTCTTAATTACAGCAATATTAGAAGACACAGTACTCTCAACTGCATCAATTGAACACTTGCAACTCTCAAAAAGATAAAACCTTTGCATCTTTTTCTTCTCCCCTTCATTACCACCCTTACTTAATCTCCCATTAGCCCCATTACTATCAGTAATAACATTCTTAATGCTACTACTTTTATTGCTACTCCCACTACTACTCCCACTACTATTAAAACTCTTATAATTTCTAAGTCTAAGATCTTGCAATTCAATTTGAGGTGTTTTTACTAAACCCACTCTAAACAGACCCCAAGTTGTTGTTTTCCCAGTTCTCCCACTAATTACATTTCTTCTTACTGATTTAGAACTATTGGAATTCCATATCTGTGGTTTTGGACTTGGATGGCTATGAAATATGTTTTTCAATGGCTTATAATGACCAGATGTTGTTGTAGTAGTGGTACTTGTACTAGTGGAAGTAATAGAATTGTGACTTTTACTACTACTACTTCTACTACTAGTATAAACACCTGATGAAGAACGATCCATGGATTCTGATCTACTTGGGTTTATAGAATTACTATCTTGTCTTCTTAATGAAAACCCATTATCTGAACTTACAGAATGCCTCAGTGGAAGTATCTGACCTTGGAAGAATACCTCATCAGCTACACATATTTCTGATTCTGTTAGAACTGAACCAACCCATGATCCAAATTCAAACTCTTCACTTTCTTCTAGCAATGAAGCTGCAACTTTGTTGCTTTTGATGGTATTCTGTTGATGCTGGTGCACTTCTTCTTTGATTGGGAGATCACAGAGTGACAGGGCTTCTTCTTCTTCTTGTTCTGAATTGTAATCTTCCATTAGTCTCCTGTGATCATCATCACCATTGAATCTTGTCATGAATGCTGTTAAGCAGGTGCTTTTTAAGAACACTCTTAAAGTTGGGTTTTTGAATTCCTGCAGAAGAATGAAGAAATGAGAGAGAGATTTATAGAGGGAGAATCAGACAAATATGAGAAGAGAAGAGAAGAAAAATCAGATTTTTAAAATGTAAAAAGTAAAAAGTAAAAGTTGTTTTTTTTTTAAAGAAGTATAAAATAAAGGAGAATCCAATAAACAATTATGGTTTCAATTTGCAGGCTGGTCGGACCAAATGATTTCATTCTGTTTAGATTTTTGAGAAGAAGAAGAAGAATTAGAAGGAAGAAGCATTAGCCGGCCTTTACCTGACCAAGTGTGACAACTCTCTTTCAAAACCAAGATAAAGTTTGAATCTTTTTGAGCAAAAAATGTTTCTGAGTGGGAATGAGCTAAGTAGTGCTAAATGATAGTGGGATGCTTTGAGATTGATATTTCAAACCCTTGAAAAGGTTTTTATGATATGAAATGAAAAGAAAAAAGAGAGAAAAAAAACACAAACACTGACCCTTTGTTGCAATGAGATGGTGCTTGAGATTTATAGTGGTGGTGATGTGCATAAGGTTTGTGATTTAGACCTTATAGAATGCTTTACTTGTAGATTTTTAGAGTTGAATTTCATGAGTTGTGAAAAGCATTGGAGGAATTGCAAATGCAATGGGTTGGGTTTCTTTCTCTTTTTGTTTCAATGATTTTGGTGGTGGTGTTATTACTGTTCATGGACGGCTTGTGAAATGAGTGGAATTCAAAGTTTTTTATAACCAATTTTTCTGTTTAGGACCTTTAGGTACGCACTGTTGATGACGTGGTGAAGGTTCATTGTGCCACATGTACGCTAAAGTGGGTCCTGCTTTTCTCCTCCTCTGATTGAGGACTAGCAAATTTGGAAGTTTTGACTTTTGACTGCTCTTATGACTTTTTTTTCGTTATGAGATTTGATTGTTTGTCTAAATCGAAACTGCTACAGGGCCCCGGATCCGTCCACCAGGCTCTCCCCCGCCTGCGTGGCGCACCCCTATTGGCCGGTGGAGCAGCAGGGGGGCCCGCCCAGGGTTTCATCACCCAATCACAGCGCGCCACGCCTGGTGGAAACCCTGTTGGTGGACGGATCCGGGGGCACTTATCATTTTCGTGTCTAAATTTGGGTTCCGTACCATTAATATACTAGAATCTTGGTGTTGTTAATGGGACGTTGAAAAATTTAAGACCCTAATTTTGTGTTCTTATCAGCAAAATCCAGGGCCAAAATCTAGTTTTTTACTACTAGTACAATAGTGAACTTTGGAGGTTAAAAACAAGGAACAGTATGGTTTTTTGTTTTCATGGTTTGGTTGCTTTTCTCAGAAGCAAACCAGAACTGAAATCTGAGGAATTTTAAGACAAATTTTGCTGTTGTTATACTATTCAATTGCCCCCTTTTTTCATACAGAATTGATGATGCCACAGAATGTTTGCGATGTTTTCCTGTGTTTGCTACTTTTCAAGACGCTTTCCTATTCATTTAACAGCGTTTAAGTCCTAGATTTTAGACTTTTTTTTTTTTTGTTAATTTGAAATAGTATATGAACAAGACATGCAAAAATCATCAAAGTTTCCACCGTGAAAACAACAAACCTAAAAGGGGCACACCACATGTAAACCACTTGCTCGCATATGTGACATGACATGCATCTAGATGCCCAAAATCCTTGAGTGCCAAGATCAGAAGCCGAAGATCGTATCACGACACTAGTGCGGAATCCATCAGATGCTCTACTATTTGATTTGGGTAAGATATTGTGTCAAAAAGGTGGATAAGAAGCAACTCTAAATTTGTACGGAAATCAATCGTAGATTTGATGGTTGTATGATTCTATCGAAAAAGTTGTTTGGAAATTTAACGGTAAAATAGAATAGTCTTGTGGAACCAAGTTCATTTAACCATTAGGTAAATCAATCTAAATGACAGACCAGTAGTAGGTTAGGTACTGTATTATCATTTTTTTAGTGGTGAACGCGCAACCAGATCAGATGGTCTGTGTACTTACAACTGTTGTGCAGTCTAATATCATCACTGAACCATTCATTGCTATTAACATTCAACCCAACCAACCACATCTCTATCACTCAAAACAGCAAGAAGAAAAAGAGAAAAATTAATTCCTCCTATTTACTTCGAACAGTTATAATCCAATTTGTTATTCTAATTCAACAGACCCATCTCCATTATGTTGATAAGACCAGAAAAAGGAAAAGAGAATGACTGGAACCACACCACAAATGCAACATGTACAAAAATGGACCCTGAAACATGCTTCATGCATTTAATTTGAGAGAGAGGGGTGGTGGCGAATCACGTATTGATAGAGAAGTCTTAACATTGGATACATGCTCGTGTTCCAGTCTCACGGGTTTATGCTTGTGGCCTGATAACAATTGAATAAGATAGGTCCATGAGAAATGCCTTCACAATCACGCAACTCTTACCCATGAATCTACAACCCTACCAAAGAGAATTTTCCAAGACAACTCTATCAAATCTGAACCAGTAATCAGTTAAGCGTGAGCTTCTTATACACATCACACAACAACAGCCAAAACAAGGAGACACCACAACTACCGAACTGTCCGGTCACTCTTTCTACTCTGGGGAAAAATTAGTTAAGGTACTACAACATTTCAGAATAAAGTGGATGGTACTTAATTTATTGGTTTATGATGATGACCGATGGTTGTTCGGCAATATGGGCAGTCTCCACATCTCCGAACCCATGGATCTAAGCATGCCAAGTGGAAGCGATGGCTACAGGGAAGGCAAATCAACCTGTCACCCTCCCCAAATTTCTCAAGACATATACTACACTCTGCCGCTTCTGAATTTACTTCAGATTCTACTTTGTTGCTGAAAATTTCTTGTGGTAAACAATTCACCTCCTCAGAGCTGAGTCCTGTCGCCCTCTTTGATTTTGAAACGTGCGTTGATGATGATAAAGTTGTTGCAACTCCAGGTAACCACTCCCTTAATGTAACAGTATCCCAATCCTCTGCATCAGTGTTCCTTAAGTCATCGCGGTAAGAGGACTCATCCAAGGTGATCCGAGATGAAATCCTGTTATTTTGTCTAGCACCGAAGAAGAAAATTTTCAGCAAATTCCCAAAAGGAAAGAAAAATATTAAACACTCGTATGTTGTAAAGACACACAGCATGACATCTGAACAAACACACCATGGTTTAATAAAATTATGAGCTTCATGCCAACGGGGTTATAGTTTAGATAGTGACTTATGATAAATTTGTGTACGTCGTATGCGACAGATAGAGATCCCTCTGCATCATGTGTTGAGAACAACTAGGGATGGGCGTTTGCCCCATGGGTTTGGATACCCGTGGTTATCCGCCCCAATTGGATAGGGTATTACCCGTAAAAATGGGGATGGATATGGGTATGGGGATTACCCGAAATTAGAAAGTGGGGATGGGGCGGGTATGGAAATCAAAGTCCCCGCCCCGTACCCGCCCCATACTTATAATACCCTAGGATTTTAGATTTTTGATGCTATAAAAAGAATAAGCATAGTTTTCATCGAGTGATTTTATTGTTTATTTAGGGTTTTCATTACACAAGGTATAAGGTATCTCCTCTATCTCTTAAGTTTTAATATTTGTAGATTAGTGATCGATTTTTCATGTTATATCTTGATGACATAATGTTATGGGTAACCCGCCCCATACGGATATTATTCATACCCGCTCCGCCCCCATTTATGTGGGTAATGGGTAGGATATGGGTGATTTTTTACGAACGGAGCGGGGGTGGAAATTGGCTTACCCGCCCCATACCCGCCCCACGCCCATCCCTAAGAACAACGTTTCTTTGTAAAAAAGAATGAACAACTATGCGATACATAAAGATCCCTCTGCATCATGTGTTGAGAACAACTTTCCTATATAAAAAGAATGAACTATTATTGGATAAAAAGGTGTGTGAGCTACCACCTAGAAGAACTTCAACATAGGATGTAGAGAAGATCACTTTAATCACACAAAGATCCTATTGCAATGTATTGAAAGCGAATCTAGTAGGAAGTGTTGAAAGAGCGATGTGTATGATTGTCCAGACAGGTTGCTATTTTCTTCCGAGATCCTTAGGTTTTGCTTAGTTGCAAAGGACCTAATGCTAATGCCAAGTATATACCCATCATCAGCATTACGCATGGCAGTCTTTCCACTTCAAAATGTCATTTAACATTTAAAAAAGCCCTTTTAGGTGGCAGAGAGCTGAATACCACAGGACTCGGGAGAAATTGGCTAAACAAATCTGAAGAACGAATGAAGTTGCAGAGTTTTAGGCACTTCCAGGGCAAACAAAACTAGGCAGTTACCGCAAGATAGTTGGCTCTTGATAGATAGCAGATTGCAAAATGTCACTTCATTTTTGAACAAACAGCTGCTATTTATGCCCATATCTAGCAGTGGTGTACAAGTTCAACAGTGTCCAAAAATATGAATAAGATAAACAGAATATGGGAAACCAACCTGTTCGCTGTGATGGATACACCTCTCAGCCTCTCAAGAAGCCTTTCCCTCGCTAGTAGTACTGCTCCAGGTAACCGGTCACTATGAGAAGAACTCAGCCGATTGAGTCTATTATGTAAGATTTCTGTGCTCCTACTATTTCCCGTACCAGGTTGGCTGGTAGCATTTTCTGTTCGAACTGAATCATGTTCCTGGAATGATCAAAGATGATTGAAGGTGAGGGTTTGTAACGACCAACAAATAGCCAAGCATCACTGATGTCATAACCAATGTGCAAAGGGTGGTGGCAAATGTTCAAGGGTTGAGAATAATTGATTCCAAGTAAAATCAAAAAGAGAGTTAACACCAATCGATAAATATTAGTTTTAGCGGCAAATGAAAGAGACGGGAAAACTGAAAGAACCTTGTGACTTTCGATAAATCCGCAGATAACAACCATATGCAGTAGAAACGTAAAATCAAGAGAAAGACAAACACAAATACACAACCCTAATTCCAGCTCATTAAAGTTAGGATGGACAGGAAAACTGCTTGATACTGAGGTCCAATTGTTCTCATTAACAAACATGGATATTATATTCTGGACCATAATTTTGAAGTTCATGTGCGAAATATCAGACATGCTATAAGCTCATGTGACTTGATAACAGACATACTAGCACTAGCTGTCACCTTTAGAGATAAATCCGAGTCCCAACATGCATTCTATTGTATATCAATCAGATATTTCACAATCTTATTCTAATTTGAGGTACTTTACCATATCTTCTATTATTTGACCTGATTACCTAAATGGCAAAAAAACCAATTCTCATGGCCAATAAGAAAACATTTCTAATGCCAATAAGTAAAGCAAAGAGTTCAATTTCATCTTTGTTCTTCTAATTAAATTCTAATCTAGGGTTTAAAATAATGAAAAAAATCATATAAAGATTGTAACTTTGCTTACACGACTGTCGAGATGCTGCCTCAAGTGTGGAGATCGCCTAATTGGCTCACAAAGTTCAGTAATATCACGTCGTTGTTGCTGTTGACGGTAATGATATCTCCGACGACCATGATTCAAGTGATAATTTCTATCAAGAGGAGAAGCAGAAGAAGAACCAAATCCTAATTCAGTTTCTTCACGCCCTAAACGAGACCTCCTGTTATAGAATAACTCCGATGCGCTCGTCATACAAATTCAAAGCCCTAAAAATCAAAATGAAACAAAAATAATTAAAATCAATCCGAAAATCATGCATTTCATTTATAGAAACTAAAATAAATTCCGACGGAAACGAGGTTGTAATTGCTAAGTACCTTCGTCGAAATTTGTTTGTGGAGAAAATTTTGAGATCGACAGAAGAGCGACGCTCGAAGGACTTTTGTTTCTTCAACTGCAAAAATGAAGTACACTGTTTGTCTGAATATGGGAAGCGGGCCCACTGGAAAAGCTTTGTTGGATGTGGATAAGCACTCAGAATCTTACACCCTCCGTTTCTAAAACATAGGCAAAAAAAACATTTTTCTAAAACATAGGAAACTTAATTGAACTAAAAATATTTCACTAGAACTAATTTTTTTTATATAATTGGTTTATTTTTAGTTTCATTAAGCCAATCATAAAAAAAAAAAAAAATCTAGTCAAATATTTGTAGTTCAATTAAGTTTCTTATGTTTTAGGAAAATGTTTTTTGTGCCTATGTTTTTGAAACGGAGGGAGTAAAACTCTAAAAATATCTAGTGGAAATTGGTGTGGCACAGTTTGTGTTTTAGATAGGAATGAATTGTTGTTGTTCAATGGGGTTAAAGAAGTTTGGAAATCATGAGATCAAATACTATGATACTCAAAAGTAAGTGCAAGTGGTCATAGATTTGGCATGTTCCTTTTGGCAGTTTTGTTAAGGCGCTCCGGATCCTCTATTCTCATTTTTTCATGTTCCTCTATACCCTCGAATCAAACGCCGACATATATCTAATCTTTTAACTAAGCTATCTTCACTCGGCAAAAAAAAAACATAATAGCCAGATAATTTTGTATTTTTACCTTCACTAGTTGGTAACCCGTGCTACGCTTCCTCTTATGGCGTAGCGGGGCTCCGCTCCGCCCCGGTTTTTAACTAAAATGAAAGTAAATCAATAAAAAGGACAAATATAATCTCTATTTGATATCCTTCTAAGATATGATTAAAAAAAATAACCATCAAATTTGGATCACAATTAGTATTTGGTTTAT